>JAQFZX010000984.1:0-38994 GCA_034682405.1 Hydroisotoma schaefferi | reverse complement strand
AAATGAGCCTAACAATTTTGACATTCGTTATTCTCATCCTGTCAATCTTTGAAGACTTAACAATCCAGTAGTTTGGCTAAAGTAATTGAAGGTTTTTAAAACTGATTTGAGTTTGTATGAACACGCTCTCCTTAAATAATGACAATGTCTTTTACATTTAAATGGTTAAAAAATAAATGGATGGTACTTTTCAGAAAAGCTAGGTTAAATGTAATAAGATCTTGTGAAAGATAATTAGGTTTAAGCAAAAAGTCTTGTATTGAATTATGTTAATCTCAGGAATGTAGTGGGCTGTAAAACAGTTTGGTCTGTTACTTCTGCTGGAGTGCTTGGTTGGTACCTGCTTGGAAATTGAATCTCTAGAAGACGGTTTTTTAGTCAGCTTTAGCTAGCTGTTTTTTTTAGCTAACTAAGTAAGAAGATCTCTGAATCTACCTGTTTTCGTTGTTAGTCAGTCTGTGAACATCTCACCTCTAAATAAAAAACATCAACATCATGACTGCCCCGAGCAACTTACGATCAAAAATGGATATGACTAATTCCAGGCTGGGTAAGAGTTAGAATAAGCGAGATGCAGATTTATTTCATGTATGTATTTTTTAGGGATAGTCATCCTCATCTTCATGCACGGTTAGAGACTTTAAGGAGTTATCCAAGCATAGGTTGTGTATTGTATGTCCAAGTGGTCTTTAATTTTCTCTGGTATTGTTCTTGGATAAATTATTAGAAACGAGGTTATACACGAATCAAATTCGATACGCCTATTTTAGAATAGTTACTCACAAAATTGCATGAAGTTCTAGATTATAGTTTCTTTAGGCTGACGATATCGAAACAGTTAATACTTGGCAATATCTTTAGCCATATAAGAAAGCAGCTTAATAAACTGAGTTCAGTAAGTAGCGAATGGTGTGATAATACGAAAATATCTACAGTGACAGTAGTAAGTAATAGAAAATGTGATTCGTTTAATGTATGAAACTATCTTTGGCATTTCTAATAAGTAGAAATGTTTTCATGATAAGTTAATTACGTCGTACTGAGTTGAAGATAAGAAACATTTTGGTCACATTTTGATTTTGGTTATTGTTTGTAGAAGTTTGTAATACAAACAGTAAAAATATCCGAGAAATTTTTCTTCTTTTTCCTTTTTTTCACTTTGGCCATACATAAATTCATCCAATCCATGCATAAGATAATATTTTATAATGGTTTGTTCAGTTTATGAATTAAGCGTAATAAAAATAGTACAAACAACTTATTTGGTTTTGAGGTTTCCGTATCACGACGTTTTAGCGAAAAAGTTTCCTCGTTTAGTGAAGTTAGACGGTAGTACATAATGATTTTGATGTTTCATACAGTCTTACAATGCTAATCTTCAAAGTCCTGCAATATTACTAATATAGGTCCTCCCAGCATAAATTCTCTGAGTAACTGGGTGATTGACCACATAATTGCTAAGAAAAACAGAATTGTATTCAATCTTACCAGCACCATGAGTTTGCTGAAGAGTATTTCAAGACGAAGTAAGTTTCGAAAGTTGTTCCATGTGTTTAAGTTTCTTTTAAATGACTGCATATCCCTCTTTTTTAAATTGGCAAAATGATTTACTTTTTTTCTAGCAATATTGGAGGACGTTATTCGAGGTTCTTTCTCAGAAAGCAAACGAAGCGAGATCCAATGGAGAGTACTTGTTTTAGACCGTTTTGCAAGCAAAATTGCTTCCAATTGCTGTACCATGCAGGATATCGCTTCTGAAGGAGTGACAATTGTAGAGGATTTACACAAAAAGCGTGAACCCCTGCCCTTCTTGGAAGCTGTATACTTTTTGCAGCCAAATGGACCTTCCATGGAATGTCTTTTAAGGGACTTGAATTCATCCCCACCCTTATACAAAGCCTTTCATGTATTCTTCGTTGAAAGTATGTGGCAAATAACATTTTGCTTATAGCACCGAAAAAAACCTAATAAGAAGTCTATGGTATTTAATTTAAAACCACTTTTTAGTATGTGAGCCAGAAGCCTTTGAAAAATTAAGTGAAGTGACTAATATGAATCGTATGAAAACTTTAAAAGAAGTCAACCTGTCCTATATTCCATATGAAAGCAATGTAAGAACTTTTTGTTTGCAATTAAGAACCTAAATCCTCATAAATACACAAACAAGCCATTTTATTCAATTTAGGTCTTCTTGCTAGACAACGAGAACGTCCGCAACGATGGCTCATTTAATCGACTGTTCTACAAACACACAGATGATGGGTTGGACGGCCCAACACGCTCAGCTATAGAGACTATTGCTGGTCAAATTGCCAATTTATGTGCCAGTTTAGGGGAAAACCCTGCCGTTCGTTACAGGTAGGAAATGACATAGGGAAATAATTAAAGTATTTAATATAATTATTTAAGAAAGTATTGGCTTCCTATTTTCTACAACCCACCGACCCGTGCATACATTAGAGCTGCAAATAACCGCAACGCTATCCTTGCCAAAGCAGTGGATGAAAAACTGCAAGAATACAAAAAGGTTGAACCAACCCTTGGCGAGGGTTCTGATAAAGCTAGATCTCAATTAATAATACTGGACAGAGGATTTGATTGCACCACACCGATTCTTCATGAGCTAACGTTTGAAGCCATGGTTCATGACCTTTTACCTATTGTGAACAATACGTACAAGTACGACTCTATTTTTACTTCCTAATCGGGAGGTCACAGTTGGGGAAATAATTCATGCTAGTGGAAACTTTTCAGGAATAAGGGAGTGAATGGAGATGAAAAGGATATTTATTTGGATGAAAGCGACGAATCATGGCGCAAACTGAAGCACATGCATATCGCTGAAGTCAGTCAGTAAGGACGATGTTCACTTACTTTTGATTCTTTAAATGGATGATTTTTCCCATGAAGTATACCACACTTTAATGAACTATGTATAAATTATCAGGAAAGTTTCAGAAGAATACAAGAAATTTGTAGAGTCTAAGAATGTGAGTATGAAAGACGGTGAACAAGTTGGGTTTCGCGATCTGCAAATGATGGTGAAAAAGTTACCTCAATACCAAAAAGAGCTGACAATGTTTAGTACGCAGATAAACATGGCAGCGGATTGCATGAAGGCTTTTCAGAGAGTTGAAAAGCTGTGTGCTGTAGAACAAGTGAGCAGTATTCGAATATACTATTTTCCAAATCCTACGGCGTTTAACACTCTTTTGTTAATCATAGGATCTTGCCACGGGTGTCGATTCTGAAGGGGAAAAGTTACGAGACGTCATGAGTCAAATGAATCCGATTCTTCTAGATATGGATCGTCAGACAGGATATAATGATTATGAAAAATTGCGAGTTATTTTACTCTACATAATTTCTAAAAATGGGATTGCGGAGGAAAGCCTTGATAAATTATTATCTCATGCAAATGTTGATTCTACTCGTCGGCGTATTGTTACCAACTTGTCGTTTCTTGGCCCTAACGTTCTGATCAATGGGGTACGTTCGATTAGGTAGTATTAAAATACAGTAGACGTTTTTCTTTTTTAATGCCAATTATTTTCAAACAGGGTGTAAGAAAAGATTTGTATCATATGGAAAGAAAAAATCGTGACAGTGAAGACACGCGATACAAATTGTCTAGATGGATTCCTATCTTGAAGGATGTAATCGAGTTTGCTATTGACGAAAGACTGGATACGAAGGGATTTCCGTATCAGTCCAATCGTGGAAAAGATACCGGATATAAACAACCGACCAGGTATCATTTTGAATAATGAGCAATGTCTATTTTGCTAAATGCTTGATGAGATATGATTTTAACTGCTGTATATGTCTAGAATTTAATAATTTAACTTTCTTTGCAGTACCCGATATGGTAATTGGTCTGTTCCCAAAACCGGAAATCAAGCAAGAAGTGTGCCCAGGCTAATTGTTTTCATCACTGGAGGGATTACATTTTCTGAGATTCGATCTGTGTATGAAATAAACAGGTCTCAAAAGGATTGGGAGATCGTTCTCGGTCAATCAAGCATTATATCCAGAAAGTCTTGTTAGTAAGGCTAACGTAAAATATTCAATTGATTGAATTTTAATTCTTTAATGTAGGATCAACGGAGGTTATTTCACCAAACGGATTTTTGGACACTTTAGATACTTTGACGGAGTAATCGAATTGAAACTCAAATACCATCGTATAACTAATAATTTTCACTCTTTTCGTTATATTGCCATTATTAAAATTCAGTCACTATATGAAGTCAATAATAATTAATTGTCACAAAATTATGTATAACTGTTTGCTTTGCGAAACGGATTTATTGTAGCCGGTGCCGTGTAATAAATCTTTAATGTTTAGTAACTTACTCATAATAATAAATTAGCCAAGTTGGAAACTTACATACGGTTACATTTGTGGATTAAAGTAAATAGTAAATTTAATTAATAATAACTGGGTTATAATAGGAGAAAGCTTTCCTATCAACTATCAAAGGTCGGGAAATCAAGAACAAATCTTCCAAATCTGCTCAGTTTCATAAGCGTTGCAAGGTTTTAACTCTATTTGAGATCCAGTTAACCGACTCTTTGGAATAAGACATTTCTTACTGGAATACTGCTCCATAATATACTGACCCTTCTGACCTTGTACTGGTTTAAAGGTCCAATTCTGGTCAAAATTCAAAGACTGGCACAAAGCATTGTATACTTTGCCTTGCTGTGTGGTTACACAGAGTTTTTCTCCCATTCCGTTATCCATTTTTAGTAGTTTTTTACCCAGAGAACTATTCACAATGTAAAACTGTTGAGTAATCACTGGCTTTCCCCTGAAACAAATGGAAAACGATATGTAAGTGTAGTTTACTAAAACGAAACTATGCTTTGTATAATGTCCAAGCCTTACCAGTAAGAACATTCATTCAAGATAAGCTTAGAGGACGGCTTAAAGCCAAAACCAGAAACTTCAAGACACTTTGATGAAGAGAAGTGATGAAGATATGTTGCTGAAGTGTTTGAAAACACGGTTGAAAAACTGCAAGATTTCTGGGTGTTGACGTGAATAAGCTCACTGCAAAACGCTCCAATAAATATAGCTATCGCTAACGGACATATTTTATGATCATGCATTGTTTAATTCTATGTGATACTGGTGTATGGTATTCTGTCAAAATATGAAGATAAGACGGTTAAATTTTCTTATACAATTAATGAAATTGAGCTGAGTAATACTTGATAGTTGATACTTTAGTGGATGGAGTAAATCTAACTAAAAAATGGTCGAAAGAAATAGGATATAACAAGTAAGAACTCAAACTACAGCCATTGCATTCAGAACAATTCAATATGTGATTGTGAAGTGAATTGCGTAGAACATTTTTCATGAATCTAGCGTAGGTTAAAGAAGATCGTTAGAGATAATTATTCCGTTGAAGAAATACATTTGACGTCATCGTAGATGTAGTAATGGCTCTGGCTCTGTTATTGATTAATAAATTATTTAACTATTTAGCATTAGTAAGCCTTCCTTCAGTATTCAGTTCACTTTCATACAGGTTGTCAAACGAAGTTTGTACTTTGTAATTGTATTAGTGCTAAACTAATACGAACAGCTATCCCCAAATAAAAGCACTATTCGGAATAGTATTTTGGTTATTTATATTATTATCTATGAAATCTTATCCACAATAAGTTGGTAGCACACCTTAGCCTGCCTGTCATAAATGCATACAGCGTTATGGCTGCATACAACTGTTTATATTTTATGAATTCATGTTTAATGAAAACATCTTTCTTGTGTTGGAAAATAAAGTAGAATGGATGTGCATCACTCGTCCTGTCGTCCTACCAATCTGTTTGATGAGATGACTCATTTCAACTTCATTTATTTGATTGAGTTCTCCACAATCCAAACTTAGCTGGTGACACCAACAGCAAGCTCAAAATTTATGCTATCATGCGGATAAAACTCGGGTTTAATCCCATAAACTAGGATAAACCTCGAAAAAAATTTACTTTTATAACCTGAGGGGTTTGATTAATACAATTTAACATTTGTATGCAAAAGACGTTGAAATCGCTTTTGCATAAAACGTAAATAATCATTCATACTGGCATAGAAAATTATCCGTCCTTGAAATGAATCAATATTTGCCTACAGAAACCTCTCTGAAAATGTTTTCCACTAAAGAGTATTTGCTCTGGCATTTGCGCCTTATTTACCTAGTTAACATTTTAAGATGTAAAATATTTGGATTTTTTGTGTTTCTGGACATGAATGCTATATTATCCACTCATAGGTAAAGGCAGACTGTCAGTGTTACATGTCAATTAATAATAACTCCTATGACTTTGTTTAGACTAGCAGAACGTATAGCACATTGTAGCATATTTAAAACAAAACACGGTAAATGCATACTGATTAGTATTATCTTAATTCATAGCATTAGCATAAATTCGGACTTTTGCGTAATTCATAGATTATGACCATTTGTAAATGCAATTAGTTGGCTTCAGTCACATGCAAATGCCTAAGTTGATTGATGTACTGAAGCATGCATTGTTTGTTATATAAATTGCAATCTATCTAAATGTTTTATGCAATCGTTTACACTCCTTGCGCCCGAAACCTTCGACCTTGTCCATTTATAACTTGGTTATCGGACCAAGGTATTGATTTATTACCCATTCAGTCGTGCATGCAACAAACATGCCAGTTACCTGAACATTTTCATAAAGAGGAACATATGCAATACAGTTAGTTCATCCGTTTAATTTCCTGGTGGTTTTTCAAGAAAGGTGTGAAGTAAAACAATTTTTTAAATAGTAAATATAAGGTATTTAAATGCCCGTGGATGTGGAACTGGAGGGGTGGAAAGAAAACTCGAGAGAAGCCAATTCAGAAACGGTAAGTCTGAAAACATTCATGGTCATCTACTATCTACTGAACACTTCTTCGAACGATCTCTCTAAAAAATGTTTAATTTTTACAGAAAGGGCAGACCAATTTAGGCTTTGACAGTACAGAGCAGACCTCAGAGAGGCCAACTAACCCTGACCAAAAGACCTATATTTGGAAGGATATAAACGTGTATGCAAGCGTTAGCAAAAAGACGGAGGATGGTAGTGAGAACAAGAAACTCTTCAGCAAGACGGAAAAGCAAACAAAGCATATATTGAAGAATGGTAAATAAACGACTGAATTCAAAATACATCTAATAATTAATCAGTTATTTTAATGCTCGTTAATCCTTCAATTTAGTTACCGGATGCGCCAGACCTGGAGAGTTCTTGGCGATTATGGGGTTAGGGTTACATATTTGCCGTTTTACTGTGTATCTAATAAGTATTGTATTCTTGTAGGCAGTTAGTAGTCAAATTATTTATTAATTAATTTTAAAAAAAAAGGTCAAGTGGAGCTGGAAAAACGACCCTGTTGAACGTTCTAACCTGCAGAAACACAGGGAAACTAAAGGTTGAAGGAAGCACTCGTGTAAATGGGGAAGTCGTTGACAGAAACATGCTTGCCAGCATTTCAGCGTACATCCAACAGACTGACGTGGGTCCTGTAGTCCTCTCTTAATCTAAATGAAAGGGTTCTCATAAGTTCCTAATTTTTCATAAAATATCTACGCTTTCCTTCAGGTTTTTATAGGGACTCTGACTCCACGCGAACACTTGCAGTTTCAAGCTACGCTCAGGATGGATCAAAGACTACCATTAAAAGACAGAATGGAAAGGGTTGAAAAGGTCATTAATGAGGTTAGTATAATTTTTGTGTGTGAATGATTATAATTCCTCATGCTTGCCCTGTATTTCAAAACCCAGATACTGTACCCTTAACATCTTGCTGTGAGTAACTAGCGTTTTACTGATTTTATGATAATTACATACAATTAAGATGGGATTGACAGCATGTGCCGATGTTCTTATTGGCATTCCCGGAAGAGTAAAAGGTTTATCTGGAGGACAACAGAAGCGTCTTGCAATTGCTAGCGAAGTAAAAGTCCACAACTGTATACCAACCAACCGTGTTCTAAAGTTTATAAAATTGTTGTAATTTCTGGTTTTAACTTCGCAGATCCTTTCAGATCCGTCCATTCTGTTTTGTGACGAGCCTACTACAGGTAATCAAGTTGAACAGTTTCCAATTTTAATCTAATTTACCTATTGGTTTTTCTGTAGTAAAATATAATGAACAATACATAGGTCTAGATTCCTTCATGGCACAGTCAATAGTGAAGCAATTGAAAGCTTTAGCCTCCAAGGGAAAGATAGTTATTTGCACAATTCATCAACCGTCATCGGAAGTTTACGCGTTGTTTGATAGGCTTCTTTTGATGTCGGAAGGAAGTACTGCCTTCCTAGGCGATTGCAATGATGCTCTAACATTATTTGCAGAGTAACATTTTAAACCTTAGCGTATTGGAGTTAACGAATGATCACAAATAATTTTTGGACATTTTCCCACAGTTTTGGTTTACCATGTCCTGAAAACTACAATCCGGCCGACTTTTTCATTTTTACGTTAGCAATCCGTGCTGGTCATGAAGAGAGTTGTCTCGAAAGATCTAAACAAGTGTGCTCTAGCTTTGAAGCGAGTCAGAGAGCTCAAGATATCAATGTATGGAGTTGGTTTAAGAACCTTTTACTTTTACTTTAGTACAACTGAAAGAAGTAACTTCGATATAAATATGAATCATTTAGACTTTCGTCAACTCAGAGCTAGTTAAATACACCGATGAGTCGAAAAAAGGATCAGCAAAAAAAGTTTCCCCGTACAAAGCATCATGGATGACACAATTTAGCGCTTGTTTATGGAGATCGTGGAAAACCGTTTTACACGACCCGTTACTGCTAAAGGCCCAATTCGCCCAGTCTGTGGTCAGTTTTTCAAATAAATTATGAGAGATTTCAGAACTTTTAAAAAGGTCTGGATATTTTCTTGGATAAATTGATGTTATAATAGGAACATCTTTTATTTGGAACCTCAGTTTCTATCCGTAGTAATTGGATTGGTGTTCCTCAGGCAAGAGAACGATCAGGAGGGAGTCCAAAACATTAGTGGATTCATTTTCATGTGCTTGGCTAATCTCACTTTCTCTAGTGTTTTCCCAGTTTGCAATGTAAGCTAAGGCCAATAAATAGGTATATTTTTGCCCTCTTAATTACCTGATTCTGCGGATAGGTGTTCTGGAACGAGCTGCCCGTCTTTATGAGAGAACATTACAATGGAACTTATCGAACTGATAGTTACTACCTGGGCAAAACAGTCGCAGAGTTACCAATCTACATAGCCGTTCCTGCTATATTCATGACAATCGGATACTGGATGGTAGGTCTTAACCCGGCCGGAGATCGATATCTTATTGCGGTTGCCATTGCAGTTTTAGTGGCCAATGTTGCATCTTCTTATGGTTAGAGAAACACTTTAGTCCTTGATACTGATTTGTGGCTAACAGGTATTGTAAATCTGTAGGTTACATGTGCTCCACCATTTCAAGTTCTTTGGAAATGGCCTTAGCGATTGCTCCTGTGTTTATCATGCCCTTGTTTCTTTTCGGTGGATCTTTCTTGAACAAAGAGTGAGTATGCCTAGGAAGCATTTCTAATATTTTTGCATTACTTTTTGAGGAACTGTTTAAATTAATACAAAATACATTTAGTTCTATTCCAGTTTATTTTGTCTGGTTGAAATATCTCTCCTGGTTCATGCATGGGAATGAGGCATTGTCAGTGAACCAGTGGAAAGGTGTTGAGGAGATTGAGTGTAACCGAAACCGAACCGCGGATGGGGTTGGTTGTATTGAGAATGGAGCCGCAGTTCTTGAGCACCTTAGCTTTAAAGAGGTACATTTTTCAATAATTTCTTAGCAAATGTTCAACATGATTTGTGAAATGCGAACCTGGCAATAAGCCATATAATGCTTTTATCTTAAAATACAGGACAATTTTTGGCTTGCGATTGGTATACTTTCCGCATTGATTGTTCTCGGAAGGGTTCTATCGTATATTGGGTTATTAGCTAAGACTCGAAAAGAGGAATAATGAAAAATGTACAGAGTATTCTTCAATTTACATTCGTTACAGTAAAGAAATAAAATAAGTTTAGAAATGAATTCGTTATTTTTGATGTTTTATTTCACTTAATTTGCATTTGTCTTCTGATCGTTTAACCGAAGGTCATGTTTTTAAATCACAAAAAGTTGATACATTAGTCAAAAGCACAAGAAGAAATTATACGCGTACTTTCCTTTTCTACTGAAATGATTGCTGAATTTCATCCAAAGTTTTCCCCTTAGTTTCAGGAACGAAAAGAACAGTAAATAACGTTCCAATGCAACATAAAATCCCAAACATCCAATAACATCCATGCAGTCCAAGGTAGTAAATGAAGTCCTCAAAACTTTTTGTCACCAAGAAGGCCAAAAACCAATTGAAGGTTGTAGCCAGTCCGGCTCCAAATCCTGCGTAAAATCAACATACTTTATTGACAAATATTTGTCCCATACTATTTCACGCATACTCCAATTAAAGATGTAGAGATCCAATTGTTTTCAAGCCAATACCTTTTACATGAGCAGGCAATAGTTCACCACAGTAAAGCCACGGAATTGGTCCGGAGGCGAAATTAAAAGCTGCAACAAAGAGCATCAACGAAGCCAAAGGTAGCCACGCTAAGTTCTCTGGCATGACATTTTCATTAGCTTCTTTTAAGTAAAAAAATAACCCAAGGCCGAATAATGCTATGGCCATGCCCATATCAGACAGGATTAGAAGACTTTTTCGTCCTAGTCTATCAATCAGAATAGCTGATATGATGATCGATACTACTAAGATTACTCCAACGATTATTGAAGAGAGGTTTGGATCAATATCGGTTCCGGCTGATTGAAATATTTCAACTGTGTAAAATATCACGACATTGATTCCTAGATATGCGACAGACAATTAGTTATGTAAAGAAAATTAATTCAATTGAGTTTTTTGCTTCAATTTACTAGTATACCTGACATTTGCTGAAAAAACATGAGAGATACGCATATAATATTGGGCTTGATTACTGGTCCTGAGAAGAATTCTTTTGCTGATAATTTATTTCCTCGTTTTTCGTCGATGCCTCGGCGCAGCTTAAATTGGAAAGTTAATTTTATTCATGAAGGTCAGAAGTTATATTTTGTTCATCTTTTTAAGCAAGCATTTTCTACCTGTTGCAGCTCTAGTTCGATCTGCTCAGAAAATTTTGCTCCTCGAAACCATTTCAAAGCTTTCCGAGCTTTGTCCACTCTTCCTTTAGACAAAAGGAATACTGGGGATTCAGGTAAAAAGTAGACGAATAGCAAGAGCAATATCGGTATGAGGATGTTTGCCAAGGTTAATTGAAACCAGGTCATAAAAGACCCCAAAATATATCTGAAAATTAAAAATTCTAAGCTCAAAACTACATTTAAAACTGCATGAATACGCGAAAATTTTCAAACGGTAGTTCTCATTCGTAGGCCAATCTATCGTGGACACTCTTACGTAGTTAGAATTCCCAAGGCAGACATCAAAATGAAAACGTTTGATAAGCTGCCTCGGACCTTGTCTTCGGTGACTTCAGCTATAAATAAAGGTATTGTGACGGAAAGTGCTCCTATGCATAAACCTGTTCATATGTAAAATGCAAACAACATGCAACTTTCATTAATCCAATTTTGAATCTCTTAAAGCTTGATGCTGGAGAAACCATATCTCGTAAAAAATTTTCTAGACTAGTAGTATATGCTACCTGTTATAAATCTGCCACTAATTAATATGAACACAGTGGGTGCAAAGGCTATGGCAGACCAGCCTAATATAAATGGAAAAGCGATTATCAAAGTCGACATCCGTCTTCCGAAGTAATCCACCATAAACCCTGCTGCTGGGCCGGCCATTAGTGCAGCGAGCTGTGAACAGGAAAGGTAACATTTTCTCATGCTCATTAAACATACTTACTGTTTTCTAAGCATACAAATATTATTTGTTATCCTTATCCTTACTGGTACGATCGAAGCAATCCATGCTTTATCGTCTACAGTTAGGTCACCCAGGTCCCCAGACCGCTCAAGGTCTGGTAAAGCTGGAGCAGACCACGAACATACGCATCCGATTCCATAGGCTCCAACTGAAACTATGAGTACAAAAGTCTTAAATTTATATTCAACTTCATAGGATTTTCATAAACTTCTAAATTCCGAAGAATGCAGTTATAAACTCACTAGCAAAAGCTGCTAATGCTTGAGGCTTTTTAGACGGAACAAAAGTGTCCCTTTCCAATTCGTCAAACTCTTCAACGTTTCCCATTGTAATTCTATCCAACTGGACTTTAAAAACGCAAGTGAGCACTTCGAGTTAAACTTCTAACCTATCTAGTATCGTTGATGGTGCTTCAATGAATCCTCAGGAGCATGCTTCAGCGATTAGGAGTTTAGAGTCTGGACTGAATAGCCCACTGACGCTCAATGATGAAAAAATCATAAGTTACCTTTACTTTACAGAAATGGAAAGAGTTAGCAACAAATATACTTTGGCTATGCATGCATTGTTTGTGGGTGTTAGTTCTGTTAACGAAGTTAATCATTTACAGGGCAGAAGACCGCATGTAACTTTTTAATATCTGTAGATACCTCTAGACATGTATTTAGCAAAAAAACAGTGTAGTCGGGAGAAAATTCATAGAACCACAAACGTGAATAAATGCATGGGAAATGACGATGTTGGAATATTAAACCTGTTTTTACGCTGGATTCTTCTTCTGAGTATTTGCTTTTGCAGTTAGTTAATTTCATCTGTTATATATGATAGAGTGGACTTACTAAGAGTGCCTCTTTAACATTGTATAAGATTTTGTTTATGCTCGAAACCTTACATTAATAAAATAGTTTTACGGCGATCTGCGCGTCACCTTATCATGAAGCTGCCAATAATTTATGTTACAATGAATAGAAAAAGCAATGTCAGGATTTTATAGTTAGTTTGTATTAGAGGTTATCTAATCAAATAGTACTACTATTCATCTGAACACTCGACATCCAAATACACGCCCAGTACAGGTTAACTAGGCTTGTGTAAATATGCTTCAGTTATTTCCTCTTCAATTTATTTAATGCTTTGATTATGTGCCTAATTATGCGAAGCGGTAGTGCCCCTGTCATTTTACTTAAATTAAAACAACATACTGTATAATTTGCAGTTTTAAATATATTCTAAACAATGCAATGTGTCACTCACAAACCGTGTGTGCCTAGACAAAGCATGTGTTTGCATGCAATTCTGCCCAATAATTCCAGTTCCAAATTGTTGAAAATTAGATGGAATCCATGTCAGCTCCGCTAGCCAGTTAGAAAGATCAAAACCTTCCATTCAAAGAATATTTTTTTAATCAAATTCTTTATTTCAACATCACATATATTACACATTTTCTACCTCTAACTACATTCTAGAGAACTTACAAGATGCACTCGACTCAAAACAAAATGGTCTACTGGAGCAAATAAATGTATGTGTTCTCGATAAGTACTTTAGGCACAGGAAGAATAGGCATCAGGTAAGCTATAAAATCTTGCTAATGAATACAATTTACATAATAACTTGATTTAACATTGACATTAGGCCAAAATGGCCTAATCCAGTTTTAAAACGAGACCACAGGAGATAAAAGTCTTAAATACGTTTTTAGCTTTTTTTTAGCTTTGAGATGCATTTATAGTTTTTTGTAGAGCCACAGTCACTGTTGTGACTTTTAAATACGAAAAATAACAAAAACTATTTTAAATATTGTAACAAGATGGACAAGACGCGTAAGATTAAGAATACGGTTATATAGACACAGTTTTATGCAGAATTTTCGTTCTGTTCACTTCTCGGTGTCGGAGATTCGAAGAGTCTTTGAATTTCTTCCAAACTTTTCCCTTTAGTTTCTGGAAGTATAAATAAACTAAATAAAGAACCAGCACAGCTAAATCCAGCAAATACCCAGAACACAGAATAGTCTCCTATAGCGTTCTTGAGATCGGCAAAACTGTAGGTAACTACAAATGCCAAAAACCAACTCGTCGAGGTAACAACAGCGGAAGCAATGCCTAAAACCAAAGTTGCAATATAATTAGATTAGCAAGTTTCATGGAGGTAAATAAAAAGTTCCTTGATTTTGTTTCATACCTTTGACATGACTAGGGCACAATTCCCCCATCATTGTCCACGGTAAGGATGCACATCCCAAATTGTAGGTTATCATAAACATTATCATACTAACTAATGGAAGCCATCCTAAGCCGTAAGGCACTTCTTCATTATTTTCATGCTTGAGATAAAAGAAAACTCCTAAAGCAATGAGACTAAGGGTCATCCCCGTTTCTGAAATAAACATTAGGATCCTCCTTCCAATTTTGTCAACCAGTAAGGTAGAAACGATAACGGCAGCTACTTGTACGGCTCCAATGATAATTGCAGCAATATTTGGGTCAATATGTGTACCCGAAGCTTTGAAAATGTCGACAGTAAAAAATATGACGGCATTTATTCCCCCTAAAAAGCAATGAAACAATATTTGTTACTTATTTAAATCTTCAAAAGTTCCAAGTAGCTCTTGAATCTTTACATACCAAATTGCTGAAAAACCATCAATAAAATACAAATGGAAACTGGTTTTAGAGTCTTTTTCTTAAAAAGATCTTTCCACGACGATGCTTGCTCTAAATGTTCTTGTATAGTGTCGGCAATCTAAAAACAGACCAGTCAAGACTTCCAGTAGAATTTTTGCATTAAAATATAGAAGTTGTACATGTCTGCAAGTCTGCATGTTGTGCTGCTACAGTGCAGTGGCTGGAAAGCTACTAGGTAGTAACCTTTTTTCGACGAAGCGACGGTAAACGAGGAGTCGGTAACCCTATTTTTACTGCGATAGGTATTTTTTTTAAATGCCTAAAAACATCAGGTTATTTTTTATTGAAACAATAACAGCCCTCCTGACTTCTACCTGCAAATGAGACAGTTGAAATGAAACAATTTCTGGAAATTATTACTCCCCCTTTGAAAAAATCCCCTTATCCTTTCCATGTTAAAAATTAAAATTCGCCCTATCTTACTCATATTAAAAGTTTTCTCAATTTTCGCTTCACAACAATAACTCCTCAGGGAAGCAATTTCCGGAAATTACAGTAGTAAGACGTTTAATTTTAAGTAAGTAACCAACGCTTTGTATGGATCTTTCTCTTTCCAGAAACCTGTATTTTATTCATCAGTTTTACCCGTTGGTGCATTTCCTACCCCACCTGCAACCGTGCTTGGAAATATATTATTTTTTGGAAAAGTGAACGTCACATTTTATATATTTTGGTAAAGTCAGGTGGCAATACTATTACAACGTTATAGAGTAAACGTTTCCAAGAATTGGGTGTAAAAATGTTAAGTAAAGGAACATTCGCAGAAAGTTTGCGAAGATCTAGTGCACATGAGGCAATTTGCCTACCAGAATTCTTTTGTGTTTGTTCCTTTTTTCGTCGCTATGACCTGACCGTATGTGCGTAGCAAATAGAAGTTTATTGGCCGTGAGGGTAACCGACTTGTCGTTTTTACCGTCGCCTTGTCAAACAAAAACGGTTACCAGGTTTTCAGAAACTATACCTCTTTTAACTCAGGTTCAATTTCATTAAACGAGGATGCTCCCCGAAACCACTCTAGACTTTTGCAGGCTTCAGACCTCTTTCCAACACTCAACAAATACCGAGGAGACTCAGGCATGAACATCATAGGAATGGCATAAACAATTGGAAGAAATCCACAAATAAAAGACATCCATTTCCAAGATATGAACGCTCCGACTACGTATCTACAAGTATATTTCATTTCTAAGTCCAACTGACTTTGCATAATTTAACTGGCACGAGTAAAGTCTACTTACGAGAACAGTATTCCAAATACCAGTGAAACTACCATGCAGTTACTCATTGCACCTCGCAAATTATTTTCGGTTATTTCAGCTATATAGACGGGAACAACAAGGCACATCGCTCCAGCACAAAATCCTTTAAAAATCAAATTTTAGCTTTTAGCAGTCACATTGACCTTTTATAGGGTAAAATTAAACATGCATACTCATCTTCTAATGTATACCTGTAAGAAATCTCCCTGCAAACATCATTCCCACCTCCACAGCAAATGCTACAAGAAACCATCCCAGAACAAAAGGAACGGCAAGAAGTATTAGAGTCAATTTTCTACCAACTTTCTCAATTGAAAACCCTGCAGCAAATCCACTTATCAAAGCTCCAACCTATCCCAAAATAAAAAAAACAGACATTTAGTTCATTTTAGCCAAGCAGAAACTGCATGAAAGTCATGAAAAGTCAAGCATTTTCTAACCAAAGCCACCGATGCAATCCATGACAGTTCAGCATCAGATAGCTTTCCAATATCCTCAGTAGCTTTCAACTGTGGGCTAGCCGTACTAGACCAACCTAAAACCGTTCCCGAACAAAAGCTCGCCAGCGTAGCTAAATTCCAATAATACCAAATGTATTTATTTATATTTTTCAAATGCATCTACCGTATTTCCAGTTATTACTCCCCCTTTGAAAAAATCCCCTTATCCTTTCCATGTTAAAAATTAAAATTCGCCCTATCTTACTCATGTTAAAAGTTTTCTCAATTTTCGCTTCACAACAATAACTCCTCAGGGAAGTAATTCCCGGAAATACGGTATTTATTTCCTTAATCCGCATTAGAAAGTTTTACCCAATAGAGATGCAATTATCTGATGCCTTGATTTCTTCTGTAGTAACAGTGCATCTGAGCTATCAAAAGAGTCACCCGCACCTATGGGACTTGGGTCCAGCATGATGAAATGTATCTACTTGACTACTGAGGTGAGGATTAGATGCAGAACAGATCAACTTCTGTGGATCTTCAGTCTTCAAAATCTCATTAGGTATGCATGCATGCATGCAATACAGTAATTAAACCTTATCGCCGAACCTTCATCTTGGTATCTAAATCTAATGGAGGTTCAGAATGATCTAGGGATAAATCCTTTTTCGCAGAGGTTATAGTAATGTCAAAAGTTATGTTAAATATTTGTTGAATAGTCAACACAAGTAAATCTAGGTCATGCCAACGATGCGAATGCATGCAACCTGATAAAAAGTGTTTGCAAGGGCTAAAAAGTACAAATAATCTCATTCCCCACTCTAAACGTCGTCAACTCTCGGTTCTGCAGACTTCGGAGTTTTTTTTGTCGAATATGCGCTTGTAAAACCATATTTTATGTAAGAAAGGGGAGATGTTTTGTAGTGAAAGAATAAAACTTGAGCTTGAGCTACACAGTTAAAGAGAGGGTACGTTAAAGTGGTGGTCCTAATTATTTATAAATTCTCGTTAATATCCCGCAGACAGTTATATCCCGCAAAACCCTTGCGCTTTTACACTTAAATGACACCGATTCAGATCTATGTGTTCTTCTTTTGACATGTACAATCTGTACTGTCTGGCTTGCTGTTCAACCTGCGGGGAATGGATCATAATTAGGGAAATTAAAACTTAATAGATTACTATAAGAACTTCATTCATATTTCATACTGCAAATACTGTTTTTTTTTACTAATGAACTCAAATCCTCAATCTTGAAAAATAATATTCAAGTCCAAGGCAGACTAGTTTGCTAAGAGTGAGATAAGGATGACCATTACTAATACTATATTTACTTCCATCCAGAACCAAAGCTTCATTGCATGGTCGAGCATTATGTTTTTAAACATGAATCATTATTAGTTGTGGTGTGGTACTCTTTTACGAAGTTATGAAGCCTAAGGAATTCCAGCAACGATACAATGCAAATGCCAGCATCGTTCATGAAATTAGACCCTCATTACTCAAAGGGGCGTTTGTTTTCTGTGTCTACAAATAAATAATCTACAAGGCATACATTCTTCTGTTTATATTAATAGTGTATGACACATCGAGCTGTCAAGTTTTTATTTTGAAACTTATCACATTTCTACCATGTCAGTTAGTTTAGTTTCACATGTCAACTTGAATGCGACCCTTTATGTTATACGATTTCTAAATAATAGTTCTTTTTCATTTTCATATTCCAGTTTAATCTCATCTTCAGTTCCTCTTGGCGAAATAGTAGTGGTTGCTTCATCATTACCGTGTAAAGTGTTAGCAAGAGATGATAGCTCTTTGCCTTCAAAATATTTTTTTATTTCATCAATACTTTTCCCCTTTGTCTCAGGTACAACAGTCAGGACAAAAATAGCACCACTCAAACAAATTAACGAGTACGCCCAATAGCATCCAGACTCGTTCAATAGGGCGATCATGTCTTTGTAGGTTTTTGTAGCAATAAAGGCAAGCGTCCAGTATGTAAACGTTACCAAAGCTGACGCTTGCTCTATAGATGGGAGACAAAAATCCTTATTACTAAAAGCTCGGCATATAAGCTGTGACTAAAACTTTTGAATCCATTTTAAATTATTCAAACCTTTGAAGTCCGGGTTGAGCAATTCTGAGACCAAGAGCCATGGAACTGGGCCTATGATATCATGCCGTTAAATAGAAAAATCAGTACACTAAATTCTGTACAGCTTAAGATAACTACACTATAGCTAGCTCATGATCTGTGAACTTACCCATTCCAAAACTGTATGCAACAATGTAACTGTTAAGGGTCAGTATAGGGATCCAAGCGACCACGGATGAGGTGTCCATGTCACAATTGTCTTCTTTGAGTCGAAAGAAAAGTCCCAGGAGAAATAGGCTCAGAGACATGACTAGGCAGGATCCAACGAGAAGGGCCTTTCTACCCACCTTATCCACTAGCAGAATTGATGTTGTTACAAATAAAACTTGTACAACACCGATAACAATTGACGCTACATTTGGATCAATATGCGGCCCGCTAGAATGAAAAATCTCGACCGTGTACATTGTAACGCTGTTAATTCCCCCTACATAGGAACATTTTTAAAGTTAAATTATTATACTTTTACAATAATGTACAAAACGAGCCTAGCCACAAAATAATTTCGGCAGAAACCTAGTTGCTGAAAAAACATCAAAGCTATACATATTGCTGTGGGTTTCAAAACTGTAGACTTTGTTAGCGTTTTCCAATCACCGCCTGTCTTTTCGGACCTTTCAGCGTTTCGCTTAATCTAAATAACATTAGATCCAATGTCAAAATAGTAATACTCGCGTTCATGTTGGAAACCTAAAATAAGCGGTACCTCTTGGTAATCATTTTCAATACAACTCCAATCACTTGCATTCCTCAGCCACCGGAAAGACTTTTCCGCTTCAACGATGTTGCCTTTCTTTAGTAGATATTTTGGGCTTTCGGGCATGAAGTACATGGCTATTATCACAGAGATTGGACACAATCCACATATCAATGAAAGCAAAGACCACGAAAGGAATGCTCCCAAAACAAAACTTGAATAAGATATGAAACCATGATATTATCACTACAGTTTGAAGATTCATGTAGCGTTTGAAAACCAAAGCGTGTTTTTACGTGAATAAAATCCCAGAAACGAGCATCAAAACCATCACAGATCCCAATATGCCTCGAGTTGACTCTTCTGAAATTTCACTCACGTAAATTGGAACGGTAACAGTAAATGTGCCCCCACAGAATCCTGCATAAGCCGTATATATTATACGACATCGATATCAGTGAATGAAATGCATACTACCCCAGCAAGGCTAACGTTTAAGGATAACTTTTCATAAAGCTAACCTGTAAGGAATCGTCCTAGATAAATAGCTGTCTTCAAATTCCTAGAGAAATAAATGAGGGCCCAACCAACCGCAAGGGGCACACTTATGTAGGTCATTGTTAACCGCCGCCCAAGGGCGTTGACCAAATACCCGGCTGGTGGACCCGAGACTAAGGCCCCTAACTGATAATGAGAGTGAGTATGCATAAATACTTAGGAACGTTACTCTAGAAATACAAAAAGTATATTCATCTTTAGCGAACATCTAACTAACTATTGCCAATGAAGCGATCCATGTTATTTCATCTTCACTCAACTCTCCAAGATCCTGGCTTGTCTTTAAATTTGGTAAAGCTGGAGAAGTCTGCAATACCCATATTAAAACTTTAGTGTTAAGTTTTGTCAAACTGGGCTTGAAAGCTTCATTTTTATTACCCATCCTAACACGGTTCCAAGAGCGAAGGATCCAAGCGCAGCTATATAATTAAGGTAGGACAGATTATTATCAAGCTAGTTGTTGATTAAATTCATGTGATATTTTACCTGAAAAAGTTGCAAGAAGTTGATGATTTCTAGTCTGTAAAATTGATCTTACACTGCAATGCGGGTACAAAACCGTTCCCATTCAAAGTTATTAAAATGCAATACGTGTTAGCACTCCACTATCGATCTATTATGTATTCCGCGGAGACTACCGAGTTTTATGAATAAACCATCGGTTCTAATTTTTATAGCTTTTCTTAAGGCAGATTGAAACTAATATGGGAGAGTCTGTGTACTAATATGTAAAACTAACCCGGGTATCCCTAAAGATGACCATGAAAACGTCCTTGATATCTCACCATCACCATACCCACACCCAAATCCCGACTCAAGTAATACATTCTCGGGATCGAGATCAAGAGAGAACAAAGCACGTGCGGTTTTTTATCAATGCAAAGAAATGGTAGCTTTATTCATTTATGAATGCTATATTCTAATACAAATCAACTGCATGCACATAATGGCAATGGTTCGACAAAGTCCACAAGACAAATCCTAATTACTATTATTTGATATAAGTAACGAAAATCCAAAAACCCGTAGTCAATTGTCATTGTCAGATCAGTAAATTGCACGACTGTATCACTTGCCTTAATTATTCCATGGACTATTTGTGGAAGTAGGAATTGGCTTGTACTAAAAGTTGAAACACAATAGACAAATAGATTAAGATACTCAAATTATAAATTTTTAAAGCTTTATAATCAGCAGGTAACGAAATGGTAAAAAACTAACCAATTTTACTGGAGAATTTTTGTATTTCATTTCATCAGGAGTGTCGTATCCTGTACATCAGGACAAATTTCAAACACGTTACAACATATAAACATTAACTTATCTAATAATACTATGACATTATCGATTGATTATATAACATTACCGTATCTTGGAGCAGACATTAAATTTCCAGAAACAAGTTTTGGCCACTGACCAATGCCTGGGACATTTTTTAAACCATGAGCTTCATCTTCATAAAGTACCACCGACGAAATAGACTCTAGCACTAAATCATCCCTCTGAAACAATAGTACGGAAACAAGTTCTTTTATACTGGAAGAACATGATTTTGAACAATGAAATGGAAACCTCTGTATTCTCTCCAGTGGGATGAGCCAATTTTTTCAGAACTAATTCATGAAGTCTACGCCGTAATCCTTGTATCGCAGTAATAGTTTCTTTTACTCCTTTAAACCTTATCCAATCGTTAATTTTGAAATCTTCCAACTGGTCGGGATCATCGTCTTCAGAATCAGTGGCTTGTGTCTGCTCGTCAGCACAATCTACAGCGGATGAAATATGAATGTTATACGAAGTTGTTGTCTTCGTTAAGATGAGTACTGCCTTAAAAGTATACTTACTGCTTTCACTTGAGGTCCCGAAATCATAGGACCCTGCGAATAGTGCCAATGACAAGTCGCCTACACAAGTGCATCCACGAACCATTCGAGTGTTACCCATCTGACACATTTCATCATAAATTATCCAATCTGCAGGGATACTTAAGAGCCCTCCATTCTTTTTAGGAACTGCAGCTGAGGAAGGATGTACCAGAATTTTACTTTCGAATCTAAATTTTAGAATAGTAAACTTTTGTTACAAAAAATCTTGCTAAGAATATCTAATACCATTGCATTATTTACTCTCAAACTTACTGATTATATAGCATTTTTTTCTGCCTGTTGATTCCACAAATATTCGGATACAAAGTTGACACCAATACACCTTTCACTACGGCCCAATTATCAGAATTTACGTTCAAATCCCTTAAGTCACCGGTTCCCTTTGATCTTACAAACCCACAAGCTCTTAACTGTCCGAGTAATTGAGCTCGTACTCCGTAGACCATTTCAAAACAAGCTGAGGATACGTAATTATCCCTACAAGTAACAATTTTATAACTAAGACTTCGCTGAGCTTAGGTATTGAAAATGGTATTAAAACGATACCGTTATTACCTGCAAAACTTTCGTTCAGTTCCTTCTCGAAATAGCTTTGACTTCTCCCAGTCCTACGTGTGATTATTAAAATTTATAAAATATCATAAAAAGCGAAGGGATTATTATCTTTGAATCAAATCACACCTGAAACGCCCTCAACACCGCTAAATGATCACTCATAGACCATGCCGCAAACTTCTGCTTGCATTCCATAGCTCGCTGTTTTTCTGATGGATCGTTTGGTAGCTGAAACGGATCCCTGATAAAAAAAAGTTTAACTATGAACAGCAAGCAATTTATACGTTTTTACAAATTTTAATTCTGCAGATAATTTTATGTGTAAAAACCTGTAGGATATAACCGACACAATGGTTAGAACAGGATCCAAGCACTTCAAAACTACAGCGTAGATTAAGGCTTTTCCTAAAGACGGTTCTATAGGGAAATCTAACAAGTATAGTCCAAGCTTCGTAAGTAGCTCTTGACTTGTCAAAGCTCCCATTGCTTTGAGCATATGGACGGCTTTTTCAACAGCAATCGGTGCAGGAGGTTTTGGTAACCGCGAGAAAAAATCAGCAATTTTTAAATCCCCCCTGATAAAAGCTCGAGTGTACAAAGATAACTCCTGCAAAGATGACCGCACAATTTCTGGAGTTGGGAAAGACTGCATAAATTCGTATCTTGAACGGGAATACAGCCGGTAACAAATGCCTAAACGGATTTTGAATACCATAAGTCACATTTAAACTTTACTTTATTAAGAGCATCATTTTCTTGTGCGGAGACTTGTCAAAAATTATTTTTCCTCACCCGGTCGGCACCTGCCAGCTCGACCTTGTCGTTGATTTGCAGACGCTTTAGATATCCAATTTGACTTCAGCTGAGTGACTCCAGTCATCGAGTCGAAATTCTTTTCTTTTACTTTGCCTGAGTCTATTACATATACTACGTCTTCGATCGTTAAACTGCTCTCTGCTATGTTAGTTGCCAGTAAAATCTTTCGCAACCCTCTCCTAGGTTTATCAAAAGCAGCTTTTTGGTCTCCCGTTTGAATATTGGAGTGAAGCATAAATACTACAAATGAATTCGTAAAATTCCTCATTTCCGACTCATTGAACAGCATTTGCTTCAGAGTGACTATTTCATCATAACCAGGTAGGAAAACTAGAACAGCATGTGTCAGGTCGGTAGTTGTATGGATTTGGTGTAGTAAAATCAACGCAAGTCGTAAATCCACTCTTTCATCATCCACAGAAGCTTGGTACTTCATCAAACGTTCCTGTTTCCTAGGATCAGCGTCATGTAAATCTCTAGACGTAGATGGCAGAAGGACCTGAGAAAACTCGTGATCCGACAGAATCTTGACCAACTCATAATTCCCATGATCTACTGCCCAGTCTTTGGCAGTGAAGCGCCGACCGTATCCCACCATTGTTACTTGTACATTAATATCAGCAAGAAATGAAAGGAGTGTGGTCGCGTGGTCGTTCATATGTCGAACAACAGTTGCCATCAACATTGTAACATTCGACGTACCATGTTGATAATCCACCGATATTGCATTTTCAGACACCAGACCGATGAACTCCTGGATTGCATCTTCGTCACCCCTAGACCAAACTCTTTGAATTAATCCATCTACATCAAAAAGTTTGGCGTTGCGGGACTTCTCCTCTTCGGTAGATAATTTTACAGGATGATCTTGAATGCTTAAATTAGTCTGTTGACTGGGGGGATGTTTTAATTTTTCAATAAGAGTATTGTAAAGCGACGCTGAAGAGGCGCCTGAAGTTTTACGATTTGACTTTGAGGAGTCCATTTCATAGTTTTTGTAGTCCAGAAGTTCCAATACATCTTCTAAAAATACAATATTAACAGAATAAAGTCTGCCTTCAAGGTCCAACATCGGGCAAAATTGTGTTCCTCCGAAGTAAGAAGTGAACATCTCAGTATCCATGTCTGCCCCCATTAAAATTAGATGCAAGTTAGGGAAATGTAATCCAACGTCTCTGAGGCATGCAAGTAAGAAATCTGTTTGCCGATCTCGTTCATGAACTTCGTCAATAATTATATGGGTCGTGTTTTTAAGAATACTGTAGTCCATCGATGCTAATGAACGAAGAAGAACACCACTAGTGCAGTACGTGAGCAGCGTGTCGCACGGAGAGTAGCAGCTTTCTAATCTTATTTGATACCCAACCGTGTATCCTACTCTTTCTCCACGCTCTATTGCCACACGATCACTAATTGTAACTGCTGCGATTCTTCGTGGAACGGTACACAAAATACGAACCGGAGTATTGTTTTCAGTAGCATCATCCAATATAAACTGAGGAACCTAATGAATCATCAAAGCATGTTGTTGTTAAAAGTGGTCACCGTCTAAAGTTCTTCATATTCTTAATCATACCTGTGTTGTTTTTCCGCAACCGGTTTCACCTAAGAAATATTACGTAAAATATTATAAACTTACTCCCTGCTCTTATTACTCATAGATAAGATGACAAATTTTAAGATATTTGTAATGTACCCTTCAGAAATGTAACTTTATGATTTTTAATCAGACTTAATATCTCTTGTCTATGATTCCAAATCGGTAGCTGGCTTCGAACTTTTTCATATTTGTGTGACAGCCTAGGCTTAGGAATCTTTGGGGACGGTCCTGTACTTAAACGATTGGTAAATCCACTTCTCGATGCTTCTAACGCTGAAACCAAAATTTCCACCCTCGTATAAAATTCAACAGTTGAATAATGTATTACTACGTGCATTTTTTAAGTGAAATTAAATAAAAAGGATCAAGGTTAAAGAAATTACGTGGAATATTGGAATCAAATACAGACTGTGGAGAATTATAAAACGGAACATCCGCTAACGTCTGCACAATTTCGATAGAGCGGTCTGTGAACTCCACGTATTTTGCTGGTAACAAGTTTGAACCTTGAACTTTACAAATACCGATTCGACGCTGATTCCCAGCACTAGAGTAAAAAACAATAATTCATGTTCTAGCATAAATTGACGATGATCTTTTGAAGTGTACGTAAAAAACGCTTAAAATCAACAACTTGTGCGTACCCATTGCTTAATGACTTAATGCCTAGACGTCCACACTGCAAATGCACGTACGCTCTTTCCGTGTTGGTCAAAGTTGATGGAAAAGTGTATTCTATAAATAAATAAAACAATTTACATCAATTCAATTGAAGTATGATTTCCCCCGGGGTCTCGATTTTACGGACTCGAAATTTACATCAGGATTAAAAACTATCGTAATTCCTCAACAAATAGGCCGCCCGCGTTAATTAAGCCGCATTGCATTCTTCCTCTACATGATAAACAAGTCTATCTCTCTCAAGTTAAATATGCTTCAAAAAGCATCTTTTTTCATACATACGCCGCGCTATGCAGCCCATTGTCGAAGAATTACTGTGATTAAGAAGAACACATGGAATGGAAGTGGGAACAGGTAGGATATGCCCATCACAACCGTTCTGCTTACCGGAAGCATTTACAGAATGCAAATCAACTCTTAGAAAAATATTTACGCCATGCATTAAACAAAATCCAAAGTACTCTTAATCACCCAAAAATACAATTAATCTATGGGTGTCCAGTCCTCAAATAATGCATTGCATAAACGTATTGTCTGGAATAGAGGCCCCTCTCAATTAGTTCAGTGGCCCACCCTTAATTACAATTAATGTCCCCATAAGCCCCCTTTAATTGTGTTAAATTTGACCCTAAAAAAACTGAAAAAATAATTAGTAGCCCGGACCGCGAGCGACTCGAAGAGACAATACGGTGTAGTTGATATTATTTTTAGTAACGTTATGTACTCTTCTGGACCATAAATTCATAAATAATTGAAGAATACTGACCTGTGACGCCCCCATCCATCTGAAATCTGCTCAAGATGAGGTCCAGTTTAATTTTGGCCTCTTCCGTGACCCCCGTAATGATGCTTTTAAGCCTTCGGACATTCTCTCTCTCCGTCCCTCGATCGTCCATCCTTCCAAAATATTGCCCACTTTTACCACTTTTTGTCAAATCAAACGAACTGGAACAAATAAATAAGAATTAGACCCTCTTGGCTCAAAAATGAGGTAAGTTCTGGAGAAAAATGAGGGGCCGATCTGCGGTTTCTTCAGACTGGAACCGATCAACAGGGCAGAGCGATGTTCAAACTGAGCATTTTATGCGTGCGTGGCTGCATGAATCGTGGCCAAATTTAGATTATAGATTGTGGCGGATGGCGGATGCAATACGAAGATCTTATGAGAGGCTACGTACGCATTTAGCTTAGGCACCACCACGAGGGGGTACCAGGAGGTGGAGGGGTACAAATAGCATTAAAGGATAGGAACGGGTGTGGGTCGGCGGGGACTGCTTAACATGTAAGGGATAGGGCCTTTCGGGAATTCTAGGGGGTACTTTGAAAAAAGTCTAGTACCTCCCCTGTCCCCTGGTTGCGCCTATTGTATGTAGCCCTAAAAGACATTACATAATAGAGATAGAACGTAGAAGGAAATGCATAAAAAGGAACAACGAGATGGAATGGGCGTGGCTGGGCGGAGCCTGCTTAACATGTAAAGTATAGGGCCTTTTAGGAAAATCTAGGGGGTACAATCGTACAATGTACCCTCGTACCCCCCCCCCTCGTGGTTGCGCCAATGGACTTGAACAATGGAAAGTTTTTTATCGTAAAGGGGGTATTATGTAAATTATGCCGAATGCGTGCGAGCGCGCGACATAGCATGCTTATCTTTATACACCTTTCTTACAAACACAACCGTCAGTCAGAGTAAGCGTCGTAGACGTTCTTTTAAATACCTCTCATATGCCCTAAATTCAAGTAAAATCGTCTGTTTGTGATTGATGCAGGGCGATGTGTGCTTACTACTAACTAATCCTTGAGACTAAACTTTGGTAAAAATTGCATTTCTTCCAATTATGAAAAATTAAATGTTTCCGTCTAAGGTTAAGGTTACATAATATTGCATATCTCTAGTCTCGCTCGCTAGCCTCTTCTTGGTGAAGAACAGCCCAAACTTCATATCAATCTTAAGCAACTTTACGTAATTAATTATTCACCAATTGCACGTTCCTTTGTTTTAACTTTCAACGCCAATCAAAGTTAGTCAACTAACTACCAACCACAAACAGTTAGAGTTAGAAGCAATGCCGAGTTTCCAACTGCCCAAATTCCCAATACTCGTCGAGCATAACTGAGTTTCTTTCCTGCTAAGGATGAACTATTGATTGTTTTATTTTGAAAAAGAATTATCTGGTTTAAAAATTACATACCTTTTATCATTTCCTTTAAACGGTATTCATTACATTTTGTATAGAAAACTATATAATTCTATGAATCGGCTGGGTCCATCTGGTCTTGGATTAAGTATCCTTACATTATTCGGGTAACAGCAGGCATGCTGTGCAATTTCGATGCAATGCGACATGGAAAACACAAAAACAAAGATAATATTTTTGTAGATTTGCAGCAGAAATACCCGCAAAAACTTTCGATCTTCAATGACTTTGTCTCGAATTACTTTATCTGTGAATAGGAATAGGAAACAAGATTTGCTTGCTTGCGTTAGCAGAGACAAGAGGCTGCTGGTACACGCTTAGTTTTGGCTTTATGAGGATGATTGTTATGATTTTTTAAAGTATGAAATTACTCGATAAGGACCTGACTCGGACCGATTGTCGATGGCCAACAAACGTTACACCAATATTGTATTCTCTCAATTTTTTGAAAACTTAAATGCATGTAGTTCTTCCTTAATCAATGATTAAACAAAAGTAGTATTTATTCACCCAAAGTACACGTATTTATTTAAATTGATAAAAAACTTTACGACAAATGTGGGTACACTAATTCTAATTTGTTTCCATTGGAGTGGCAATTGCAGCATCTGAAGCAACAACTCCAGGTGCGGAGCCACTCTTGTGCAAGTGTTTGTGGACCATTTCCTCTTTGTTAATCAAATGAACGGCTCTTCCGATTAAAGATGTTAACTTACTCAAATTCCTGGCCCAATCATTTAGACTTTCGCTTGGATCTTTGCTACTTGAAAACGAGACAACTCCTGATGGTCGGTCCATGCGGCCTGTTATGCTTCCAGATACTATCATGGAACATAAATTCTCTTCGGTTTCCTGGAAGATATAGAACATTTCAATGTATGCTTACTTTGCTCTGTTACTCTCTTTACAGTCCATTTAATTGTCTATAATCATAATGTATACACACCTCTCTGTTCAAATCAAGCAACTCAGCCATCCTGAAAACTGAGACCCGAGTGTAGTACTTTGCCATAATACGGATGTTCTATTTGACAAAGAAAAGCGGGACACGTTATTTATAATACACGAATAAAGTCATTTAAGTTCAAAAATGGAGTTTCCGTAAATTCTACAGGCAATGCATGAACAACTCACATGCTCAACAACTCGAGTTTTAAAGACTGTCCATCTCTTAATCCCAAATTCTGATTGATCGAAGACTCCAACTTGACTTTTCAATTTAGTCTCATATTCTTGAGAGAGATCTTTCCAATTGATCAATTCCTGGTTTTTAAACAGTTCGAGAAGGGCCCTACACCATAAGAGTTACAATTTAGATTTAAATAACCGACAAACGTAATAGCGTATTCGGTCACATTCAAAATAAATCCTTACTTGTATTCAGGTAAGTTATCTAAAATTCGGTCCAGCATAATTCTGTGCAGCAGATCGGACTGCTCATTATCAAAAGGACTGAGCAGCAAGTAAAGCACGGCGCATCGAAACAAGTCTTCCTTTTGATTTACGTCATTCTGAACCAAAGGAGATGTTAACATAGCTCGGTAATGACGGCAGATGTTCAAATAATTTCCCTCGTGCTGATCCATTTCTATCATCAATCTAGAAAGAACATTCAACTTTTAAAACTTCTATTATCCCTTGACAAATACAGATTTGCATGCATGTTTCGATAATAATCGAAGAAAAATGTACCTGTAAAACTTCAACTTTAAATCCTGTGTTGCTTCATCCTCGAAAAACTTGACGTTTATCTTCTTCGAAATAATTTGCGTCCGGATGTAATCATTCTTTGCTAGGCAGTATCTCATCTGCTCTAAGATCAATTCAACCTATACCAAAGCAAAAACAAAACAAATGTACATGGCTTCGTCAATGCATTTTTTTACTTGTAGTAAACAAAGGTGTTTAATATTAAGTAAATCTTCTAAACTCCTCATTAATAGATTGTCACAAACCACACACCTTTTCTCGCTTATCCATGGAACCATAGGTCTCAACTTGCAGCTCTTGAAGAATCCCAGCAGCGGTGGCAATGTCCCCTTCTTCCTCTCGCATTTTAGCCAACTTGTACGTCAAACGAGCTCGCTCCACTTCCACATAGATCTTATTAATTTGACAACAATTAATATTTACAACCAACCCATTTTTAAACCAGGACAGGCTAATCCAATCCTTCATAACTGTTACAGTACAGTACATTATTATATTCTTATAAACACACCTTTCCTTCCGTAACATTTCTCAGAGTATCGATCAAAGTGTACTTATCCTCCTTCTTATCCAACTTATCAATGTAAGTGCAAGCCTCCTGAACCATCTTGACCACCGCTTGTTTCAGCTGCCCTCGCCTTTTAGCAAAAGTATTAATGTTCTCGTTTAGAAGTTCCCAGTTGCCCGATTCAAAGCAGAGCTGCACAAGCAGGACCAACACACGACCCGTGGACAGCATGTCGCCACCCTAGAATAACAAATGACAAAATCCATCAATTCCTCTATCATTTATGCTTCAAAATAAAAAAAAAAAACATTTCATTTTAAACAAATTCATAACCCATCCGACTTACCGTCCTAGTCTGTTTCTCCAACGCAGTTAATCCCTCGATAGCTTCATTTAATTTACCTTCCTTGGCCAACTTTTGAAACTCTGGAAGCTTCTTGTCACAAGTTTCCTCGTAATCCACTTCCATTTTTACTTCCGTCGTCGTCGCCGAACTTGTTTGAGTTATTTCGTTGTCCATTATTGCAGGTTTCGAAATACTTGGGAAAAAATCAAAAACTATTTGAAAATTTGGGTTTTTCAATTTTTCTGAATTTAGGTAAATCCAGTCAATTTCAATGAACTTTTGCCTTCTTCTTCTTCTCGCTCAATTTTTTTGGATTTGGAAATGTCAATAAGAAAATACGGCAAGCGAAGAATTCTAATGATTTGCAAATTTTGGATCTACCTCCCGAACTATTTCTCAACTTTACCCCGTTTTTCTTTGAAGAAAGTTGACTTTTTCAACGTTTGTAAAAAAAATGCCTCTGGGTTTTTAGGATAAAATGGATTTAGATTTTGGATTTTGGAATGGATTTTTTTTATTTTTTATTAATTTAATTCCGATTAGAAATGTGGAGATTTGTCATTTCCAGAGTTTTGTAGATCCTTGGTTTTTTTTGTGAAGTGGGCTTGGATTTCCTCCAGTGTTTTCCCCTTGGTTTCCAGAACAAATAAGTAAACCAGGAGGGTTCCAATTAGGGAAAAACTGGCGAAGATCCAAAATGACCAATATATTCCCAAAGCTAGGGTCAGGGGCTGATAGATCTTTGTAATTACAAAAGCAGATAACCAAACTACGGTTGTTGCGATCGCTGAGCAGGTGCCTGTGAAACAGAATTAGTGAGATTTGTATGCAATTATTTAGATGAAATTATAATAGTTTAGTGCATAAATACCTTTAGCTTTGGAAGGAAGAATCTCTCCCATAATGGTCCAACTCAAGGGCCCGATACCGATTGAAAATGCAATAATAAAAAGTAAAAGGCTCGCCAACGGCAGCCATGATATGTAGGTCAGGAAACCTCCATAAGTTGTCTCTTTTTCTAATTTAAGGTAGAAAAATGTCCCAAGTCCCAGGAAGGAAATGCCCATCACCGCTTCCGAAAATATTAGCAAAGGCCTTCGCCCAGCCCTGTCTACTAGAGCTGTACTTATAATTGTTGCAATTACTTGGACAACGGCTACAGTTACACTGGCTAGATGGGCGTCCATGGAGGTTCCAGCTGCAGCAAATATTTCCACGCAGTAGAAGATAACCACGTTAAACGCTGAGATTTGTTCTAAAATCATCAAGCAAAGACTTATGGAAAGAGGTTTAAGAATTGTTGGCGTAAAGAGATCCATGACACGGAATGATTCTCGGGCATTCTCATCAACCATTTGCTGTAGCTACAATTATAAGAAGTATGCTTTAGGAGCTGTAAAAAATGGCGAGATTGCTTTTCAAATCGTTAGTAGTGCTACATTATACCAGGGTAAATTCGTCATTGATCATATCAATATTTTCTTCAGCTCCTCGCAGCCATCCAAGGGCTTTGTACGACTCACGAAGTTTCCCTTGACTCAACAGGAACAAAGGGGTCTCTGGAATGGACATGGATGCGGCCACGAAAAATAATGGAATCAAAGAGCAAATTAAAGCCAACGCTTTCCACGATACGAACATGCCTACCACATACCTGTAAGAGTGTACAATTTATCATTTTGTCTACAAGGAAATAAATTGTATAAACTTTTTCCAAAATGTCGGATTCATTTTTCATGTTACGTAAAAAGTATTCCTCCGACGAGCATGAGCTGGAAAGCGCTCATGAGAGCTCCTCGGATACGGCTCTCAGCAATTTCGCCCATATAAACTGGACTGGATAAGGAAAATATTCCTCCACAGAAACCTTTTTTGGGGATAAATTCCGTCAGTTCTAAAAATGGGGTTTCCGAAATCACTGCCGAAAGCGAAAGTAGCTATAAACTAACCACAAAGAAACCTTCCACCACACATCATCAACATATTTGAAGAAAACCCTATTAAGATCCATCCTAATGAAAATGGTATAGAATTAAATAGCATCGTATTTTTCCTTCCAATTTTTCCAATTCCTATCCCAGCGATGGGGCTCGCAGCTAACGCACCCAGCTACAAAATATTGCATTTAAGGAGTCAGTATAATACATCAAAATCAAATCATACGAACTAAAATGAGGACTCTGACGGTGGCAGAAGATCCTATCCAAGACTTTTGTTCCTCTGTTACATTTGAGAAATGTCCATTACTTTCATTGATCATATCCGGGAAGGATGTCGAGGTCCAACCCAGAACGGTCCCGAGCCCAAAAACGCCGCTGGTAACTGTTCATTAGGATTCAGTAAAATGGGAGAATGTAGGTTTCATTCACTTCCAATTTAAATTTTAAACCACAAACTAAACATACCTACAATTGTTGCCCAAAATTGACGCAAAAACGAGTTTCTTCTCTGGTTTTCCATTGTAATCTTATGCAATTAAAGCCACCTAATTTAGCGTCAGTTAAGACAAAAATAAAAAGAAAAGATGCCGAGCTAAACTTAAGATCCGATCGAAGTACCCTTGCAAAGAATCTATATTCTGAGCCCTCTAAACTCATCTGCACATTGAGAATCGACTTATAACTACTATAATAAATTAGTGTATTAAGTAACGAATAAGCTGCTTTACATTTTTGTAATTTAAACGCTGCAATGAACCAAACACTTTTTCTGGCCATTGAATTAGTCAGTTAAAATCGTGCATAAAATTACTTGAAATAAATGCATTGGTTTCGTCAGTTATAGATGGTTAAAGCGAAGCATTATTACTCTAAGATTGATCTACCTCAATCTGGATCTTCCTAGGCATACGATACGAGCGTATGGAAATGGAAATGGAACTGCTAATTAGCCATTATCTCTTGGCGTGAGTAGTAGCATTGTAAATCTGAATTTCTAATGAATTTAAATGCACAACGGTGTAACTCCTTGCAAAACTGGAGTCTTTTGTTAAGCTGCTTTATTCATATTAAGTGTTTGTGTATTTTTTGCATTGCTGGCCATGTTGGATGGAATATCTTGCGTTGGCTTACACGTGGAATTAATGTTGTGCACAAATTATTTTAGTTACAGTAGAGCATAATTTTACTAAACTATATGTTTTTGAAATTTTATACAGCATATTCGAAAATTTTGTCTCGCTTAATATGAGATGCAGCTGGGACGTGGACGCTTACGCTGCTGACTTTTGTTAGAAAAAATCAAGGATACCTCACAAATCATATTTTCATACATTTATATGAGCAGATCATAAACATTTCATATTTATGTAATGATTTTGATTGATACAACTTGTCAAGCGTCAAGCGTCGCGTAAATGCTTTGCCTTTGGTATTCCACCGGTCTACCATGCATTGCATAAAACTAGAACTTATATGGTGAAAATCTTCAAAAATGATTCATTCAACGTTCATGTTTATCAGCATCAGCTTCATTCAGTTAGCTGTAAAAGGTTCTACCCGCAAACTTATACCACTCCGAAAGGGCTGGATATGGAAAGGACCGAATCCGAAATGTTATGTATACCACCGATTTTGTTCTTTTCGGAGCCAGTAGCTTCGAGAGAGGTGAAAATGTTGAACCGATTCGGGTTCCGAGCGGATTTGTAAGCAGTTGCCTTAAATTCAAATGAAACATTCTGCTCGGAACAATATTTTGTAAACTCGCCAAATATTAATTTTGGCACAGTCCAGTCATCCAGTCACTGTCAGACAATATAAAAAAGGCCTATTATTAGCCATATTTCTTTAACCGTATTTAAAATATACACGGTCTACAACATCAATCAGGAACATATTGTTTTTATTACCAGAAAGATAGTATAATAAAAGTGTTATCTAAATTTATAAAGGTTAACTCGAAAGCATGCAAAATGTGTGTATGAAAATGAATCTCTCTCTTATCTGAAGGTTTATGAGTTATAACTATTGACTCATTGGGATTAGGGGGTCTATGCAGAAAAAAATTATTATGGCATTGAGCCATTGTTTGCAATACATTATCAAACAATAAAATTCCTGGAACAAACCAACACACTTTCCTGAATTACATAGCTTTAAAAAACATACAGCACTCTTAAATCCTTTCTGAGAAGCTGCATAGCGACTATAGAAACTATCAAAACTAGCGTAGTAAGACTTTGTTAGGAGGACTCCATAAATTCATTGACCGTAGTTTTGAGCCTTGAAGCTCCACGGTCACCGAGGGTCAGTAAAAAATGGGGCGAATTTTAGTGACAGGTGGGGCCGGATATGTAGGCTCTCACACTGTAGTCGACTTGCTCAATAGTAACTATGAAGTCGTTGTGATTGATAATATGATCAATGCAGTAATGGGTAAGAGCTATTGAAGCAACCACTTTCTGAAAAAGCTTATATTTTGTAAACTGCTGAAACCCATGGCCATATTTTATTTAAATAGGGCAAAATGGAAAGCCTGAAAGTATACACCGGGTTGAAAAGTTAACGGGAAAGTCGGTGGAATTTCTTCAAGTCGATCTTTTAAATGAGGATAAGCTTGAGGAAGCCTTCCAGACTAAAGGACCATTTAGTTGTGTGATTCATTTTGCGGCTTTGAAAGCAGTCGGAGAATCCTGTAAATATCCATTGAAATATTATAAAAACAATGGTGCAGGCAGTATAACTTTGTTGGAGGTATAACTTATGAAGATTACTATATGTACAGGAGCTTTACTTTGATAAGCAAGTTACATATGTCCATTTATTTTTTAAGGTTATGAGTAAATACGGGTGCAAGAACATTGTATTTTCATCATCAGCAACGGTTTATGGTGACCCAAAGTACCTGCCTATAGACGAGAATCATCCAACCGGAAACTGTACAAATCCTTATGGAAAGACCAAATTCATGATGGAGGAAATTATGCATGATGTCTGTCTATCAGATCCAGTTAGTGTCCAAACACACCTTTTGAAGTGGTTTTTGCTACCCTTCTTCTTATTGAATATAATATAAGCTTGAACAATCTGCTATTGGTTTGGAAACATTATTGGTAGGAATGGAAAGCAATAATGCTTCGATACTTTAATCCTGTTGGGGCTCACCCGTCCGGTGATATTGGAGAAGATCCTTGTGGAATACCTAATAATTTAATGCCATACATTTCTCAAGTAGCTGTGGGGAAAAGACAATCTTTGCAAGTGTATGGAAATGACTACGATACCAAAGATGGGACAGGTATTAATTGCCCTACAAATAAATCAGCTAATGAAGGAGAATGAAGGTCCATGTCAAAAGATCCATGTCAAAAGATGAACCATTTTGTGTATATTTTAGGGGTTCGAGATTACATCCACGTAATGGATCTTGCTGAAGGGCATGTAGCAGCCGTAAAAAAGATACTTGATCCCGAATTTGGCTCTTGGAAAGCATACAATCTTGGAACTGGAAAGGGTAATTCTGTAATTGAAGTTGTCCAAGCGTTTGAAGCAGCTTCCGGTAAGAAAATCCCATATGAGTTCGCACCACGTCGAGCTGGAGATATCGCAGCGTCATTTGCGGATTGTCGAGTTGCGGAAAAAGAGTTGAAATGGACTGCTAAACTTTCGCTTCAAAGCATGTGTACGTAATTTTAACTCACTCGCGTTGTTTAAAAGTCGTGGCGTATAAATCGGGGTTAAATTCTGTATCCTATTTGTATGAAAACACAGGTGCGGATACTTGGAAATGGCAATCAAATAATCCAACAGGATTTCAAACATCTTAGTGATTGATAGTTATAATTTATAACTAAATAGTACCTGTTGTAGTAATAATAGATTTTTGAATGAAATTCACTATTTATAATTTGAGAAACAATAATAAAACATTTATTTTCTTTATAGGTTGAAGCTTTACATTAATTTTCTGCAGTATGCCACTTCAGAGTAGTTTTATAAACTGTCAGAAACAAGAAACGGATCTTAAAGTAATATTGCCCAAACGTAAGTCTAGAAGTTTAGTCTTCAAATATCTGCTGCAAAAAGAGGCGAAAAACTACAGTATATCTCTAAAATATTCCAATTGTACTAACTGACTGAGTTGTCACTGCACTATTGATATTATACATTTTAAATTATGATTAGACTACAGACTATCAAACTGTTCGTTTTATACCAATTTTGTAACTAGCAATTAGATCCGACCTTAGACCGGGTCAGATATTGAGATCATTTGATATTTGCGTTCGAGCAAAGACTTTGAAACGTAATGTCATCCATAATCCCAAGTTGACATTGCCTTATCTGTTAATCTCTCTCGTCATAGCTTCTCTTCTCCCGTCCAACTATCACCGATTGCAACGTCCTCCATTGACGGGGATGTACCACTTTTGCTGACGTCTATTTTATTAATGCTTGAACCAATCTCGTAGTTTAGCGTTATCATGAATTCATAAATTACTTTAAGGCCAAAAATGCGTAGTGCGCCATGAAGAAGAAGGTTCAGAATAGATTTTGCGGTAATTCTGTAAAGTCCCACTATGAAAAGTGTTACATAAAGCGAAAGGAGGCCTATTTCGGAGGCCCACCATATTCCCACTTTCTGAATTTCTCGCTGAAAAATTAAAAATGTTGGGCTTGCAATTAAAATACCGTATTTCTGGTTATAATTCGCCTGGGGATTATTATTTAATAATTTTTAAAACGCTTATCATGACTAAGATAAGACCAATTTTAATTTGTAACATAGAAAGGTAGGGGTACTTTAAACCTAAAATACGGTATAGTGTCTACCAACGATGTCAAGGGACGGACTTCAGTGCCCATCCGGCCCATCCCTACATGTAAACGGATTGGTAGAATGGCCTGGCGAGAAGGAAAAATGAGAAAAGGTCAGCTCCACTTTTTCCCTTTTTCCAATAAAATTACCTGGGAAAGGTTCGCTTCACCAACCCTTTTTTAATCTTCTCACCAAGAAAGATTACAGACCTAAAATACCTACTCTTCTCCCGCAATGCTAATTTCCTATTTACCAAACTGTAGGGCTGGGCACTGAAATCCGTCCCTAGGCATCGTTGGTTGGACACATACATTACACTAAAAATAATGATGTGAAGAAAGAAATAACTAAATTGTACCTTGTGCACGCCAATCAATAAGAAGAATCCAAGACCAATGGGGAGAAGGACGAATGCTGTAGCATTTGAAGTTTGAGTTTGAAGTTATAAAATTTTCCATTAAAATTATGATAACACTGACAAAACCATATACCGTGTAGACGACCCAATAACTTACCACAATAAATTAACGCATACAGTAGCGTACTGTCGAAACCCGAAACGTCAAACCAAAATGAGTAAAGCTGATAAACATGAATTACCTGTAAAAAGACAATTTATAACCTCAGCGTTATGTTCAGGATGCAAAAATGCTATGTCAATATTCATTGATCAGTTTCATATGCCTAGATTTTAAATTCATCTTACAATGTTAACGTATGAATAACCCTTGGCTCGATTCTCATGGTTAGCCATCCACGCTGGCATCGGAGGTTTCGGTATGCTGGATAATCTGTCTTTGAAGGCCATTGTTTCTGGTAATTATATGTTCTACCACCCAAAAATGAACCAGGGTCTAAACAAGTAATTCTACCCACTATGACCATACTTCTGAATAGCCAACTTCCGCCCAGTACGTTTTTAACTTTCGAAAAAATGTCTCATGCCTACTGACAAAGTTCTCATTAATACTTTCAATTTTACAACTGTTAACATTCTAACCCCGTGCAGTATTTTAAGTCATCTTCGGTAATCAAGATGATGTCATGATGTTTCTAGCAGATCAGACGCACACCTAAAAACCTTTTCCCTAAGTGGACACAAAATAATGTCACAAATACTAATAAAAATCACAATTTGTCTCAAACGATTCGTACTATCTGAACCTGACCCAATCCCATCCGACTACTTAATGAGATTAATGCATATATTAACCCACGGATACATATAGTAGAACTTGTAGTCTAACAAAATCCACATGATTTTAGAAACTTTGAGCCCCTAAACTATCCGAGGAGGGCTGAATAAAAAGTAAAAGTCTCTCGATATAATCTCCGTCAGTCAGTAGGGAATAAATACATAAAGAGTATAATAAAATGTTCCGTAGTAATCTGCTTAGCTAAAATAGCAAGAAACTGCTGGATAGGGTTCGACGGACTGGAGTTAGTTGGCTACATTCCTTGAAGTATTGATCCACTTCCTTTGACAAGCATGTGGGTCCCTGTTCTGTTCTATCTGTGTTCCTGAAATAAAGTGGGCATGAAAACCCGTCGCTTGGAAGGAACAAAATTACATCAAACAAACCTCTTTCTTATGATTTCAGTAGATAGGATATAGCTTTATCGTAATCTGAATACAAAATGATCCTGGAAGTAGGTATAAAAATATTATGTTATCAGGTGAATGTACCATATAGTAGGTACTCATTCATTCTCACTGATAAATATGATTATGATTCGGAGCAGAGGCGATGCATAATGTTGTAGTTCTAGTACAGACGCTGAATAAGCACAGAGTTTGACGATGAAATATTTAAGCTACTGCGTGTTCCGTGGTGTGATGAGAGCTTTCCAAAAATGCTTCGAATTATGACAATCGAGCATTTCCATTGAATTTGTTGACATGCTATAGCATGAAACACCGCACGGAAGGCATAAATCCACTCTCCTACATACGTTGTAAAATAAATAAAACACATGCTTCAAACCTTTGAATAGTATATAATGTGACGCTACTGTATAGATAGAGTGGAAGCCATGAAAAATTCCGTGACCAATGCTTGCGATTTGTAGCACTTCCCTTCAGTTTAGTATGAAAACGCAGTGACAGTCATAATCTTATTGTACAGCTTCCGGATGTTTGCATGGATGTGGATG
>JAQFZX010000983.1:0-39028 GCA_034682405.1 Hydroisotoma schaefferi | reverse complement strand
TGAACGAAACTTAGTTTCTGTCTTAGTCACATTTTGAACGAAACTTAGTTTCTGTCTTAGTCACATTTTGAACGAAACTTAGTTTCTGTCTTAGTCACATTTTGAACGAAAGGGAAAATATATTATTATAGGTTTTTTGTCTGCAATCTTGCTTGCTTAGCCTCTTTGTCCAAAAAACTTACTTTTTTTAAACCGCGTGATAAAAAACAGTAATCTGACTGATAATCTCAGAATGCAGAGGACGCGTGTTGAATTAAATAATACAAATCATGATCGTTGGGTATTTTGTCAAACGTGCTGTTTGAAACCCTGTACCTGTTTTTAATCTTTTTTGCTCAAACTATCAACAAAATTACATTCCATGCGGCTTCTTTTTGAACATTGATCATTTGTCATATTATTCGCTTCAGGAAAACGGCATCTCTTCTTGATCATGTACCTTATATGCAGAGAACCTCAAGATATTGATTTTAAAAGAAAAGACGACGTCGGAATTAACAGTTGCCAATAAATAACCTGATGAAATGAAAAAATATTTTGATTTTAATCAAATCGGCAATATTAAGCTGGATGTAAGTATTTTTGAAATAATCGTAGCTATACATACTTTTTAGCCGTGTACGTACGTGCTATTTTCTAACCCTTACGAAGCCAAATACAAATTGAACCTGGCGTTTTTGCAATAATTCAACTATAGTTCCCTAGCAAAATGCAAATATTTGCTTGGGTAGAATCTCTTTTTAACTCGAAGAACTTATATGCACTTCCTCTGTCTTCTTGGCTGGCATATTCTTTATTGTAAATGAAAACATATAAGTTCACCCAAATCTAGTTTTCCGAACACTTTGTTTGCACGTAGGTTTAATTGAATGATCAAATATCGTGAAAATGTCTAATTGTGTAGGGATTCTTGAAAATTAAAAGAAAACTGAACCAAAACTAAGTTCACCGTTTATAATATTATCAACACCAGAACAACCTTTGACACCGTCTGCAGTTACAGTTACTTAAACAATTCAACTATCTAAAATCCTAATGATATTTTGTAACGAACAATATTCTAAACAGTAAATTAAGCGATGTTTTCCATAGATAACATTTTGATGTAACTCATCTACTGTGTAGTAGTAGCTAACCTTAGAAGCCATATTGTAAGCATGTAAATGTAATGTAATGTTGGGTAAACCCGAGCACTGACACTTTCCTGATACCATAAAAATTGATCGATAATCTACCGATTCTTGCAACAACTACCTACCAAAGACATCCTTAAAACCTTTATTGAAGTGAAAAATTGCCTATTTTACAATGTAGTTGGAAAAGTAGCCAAGTAAGAGCCTGTACTGTCCCAGTAAATGTAAAACTATCCAATATGAATATTAGTGAGTTAAGTGCGTAAACACAGCAATATAAGCAAAGAAAAAATATCATGACATTTTTGAATAGACAAATAGTGAGACTTTGAGGATTTTGAATTTTTTGTATACAAAACGAAGAAAACGTTACGGATTTTTGAATTTTGTAAGTGCGTTTGAAACGACAAAACTACCTACAAGTAATTTTGACTTGGTTGGATAAATATTTGCTCGTTTGTTATGTCTTGTAGTAAGTAAACTGTCCTGTTGCTGTCCTGTAGTTAATAAATGTTTAGTAATATATGGTAATCTTTACTATGAAGATGCTACTGATGATGGGGCTTTTGGGCTTGGGATCATTAGCTTAAGAAACTAATTAAGGATACAAACAAAACAGGTCTTGCTGATTTTTTTCCAAATTTATTTATTATTTCTATACCATCGCCCTCCTTTGTCTTTGTATATTTGTTAATGCCTTGCGCGTCCACCTTCTCTAATTCATATTCAGCATCCTTCTTTTAATTATGATTTTTAAGAAAAATAAAATCCACGTCTAAGAATAATTACTCTCCTTTAATCTTGTAAACTCCTTACCTTAATACACAAACCATAAACTATGATGTATATTTTCTGGGAAATCTATTTTGATGGATACAGTACGATTATTATAAAATGAAACTGAAACTATTATAAATAAATAACATACAATAGGAATACTAGAGATGGTAAAGTAATTACAAGGTAAAATGAGGTATGGAAGGATTAATATATCAATTAGTGGAAGAATGATGTTTAAGTAAATAGTTCTCTGAATCAACATTTGGGTTTATTGTAATGGGCTAACACAATGTACATTTATTTGTAACTTTCACTGTAATTGTCTTGTCTCTAAAATTACTATTCGTATAACTAAGTAGATTAAACTATGGGTACTATTTATATTTAGTTCTGACTTAATAGTAGTAGCAACAATAGCATATTATTATTATTGGTCTTATATTCCATTTACAACTAAAAACTATAGGGTTTCTTTCGTAATGTTTGTGGATGACTTCGTTTATGTCTGTTTATGTGCAAAATGAAGACCGACGAGTTGGTCCAAGTTTTTGAGCTATTAATAAAGTTATCTGATGAAAAAGTAAGATTTGGTTTGGAAAGAAATATTCAACGAGAAGGAAATTGATACATTTAAAATAATTTTTGATATCTGAAGGAATGCAACTATCACTAAAATTTTACCACCTTGCAATCATCATCAGCCATTAGAAATTATCCATATAAATAAAATACAGTTGAATTTGGTTTTCGGGATTCCTTCCGTCCGTCCAGGTGTCCTTCTGTCCGTCCGGGTGACCGCTATGCCTTCCTAAACGCGTTGCCCGATTTCGACGTGCAATACGTCGTTTTCAATGGGATGTTAATTTATATCGATTAGTTGATAAGCCAAGTGACCTTAGCCGTCAGGGGGGTCAGGGGAAGGGGGCATATGACGTCGATTAGCGTTTTGGGACGTATGATCCATCAAATCACACTGAAATGGAGCGTAGAAGCGAATGAAACGAACGTTAATCCTTATTATATATTCCATATTCCATATGGGCTTATCTTCCTAGTAACTAACATTATTGCTGGAGTTTCACTTCATGCGATTATTCAACTAAAGGGTAATAATTGCATGTTAATTTTACTATTTTAAAGAACGTAGCCAAATCGCACGTATATTCATACATTTTGAAGTGAAAGTCTCGAACAAGCAAACAAAAATAATTCTTAGTAAGTGGCTTAACGAAAGTCAGTCATTTTTAAACAATAATCCCAAATATTCCTTTGTAAGTAGCATACAATCTTTACATTATACTGTTTCCACTTCTTCTGCGAATGCGATACAAACACATATGAAATTGCTACCTAATGTTTCAGTTTATGGTTGTTATTGGTTTGTCTGCATTTCAATTTGCGACCGTTTGACTCGAATTGAAAAAATACAATAAAGCAGCCCGGACTAGAATGGATTGGAGAAAAACGACCATATTGCTATACTTGGGATTTTGATTATAACGTGTGTTCCTCTAAAGAGTGTCACTCCTATAAAAGAAGACCTACGGATGCGTATATTCTAGGCAAGGCATCGAGACTGTTATACTTTATTTCGGGATCCTTAACTTTCATCCGGTTCCCGTTAGAAGTTTTAGATGTATTGATTTGTACCCGCCCGGCGGTGACCATATCATACAAAAGCAACCGTTTTTTGGACCCTGCCCAAATAATGCATTAAGAGATGCTAGTAAACTACTGCGGTATTGAACACTAGGTTGGGATAAAAACAAGAGGATTGACTGACTGTGTCTGTAAGTATTTTACTTTACACAGCGCTGAGAAAAGTAGGAAAGATAAGATTTGTCCACACATTTCAGAATTTCTCAACTATAACTCTCATGGGCTGATCTCCTTGTAGGAAACGGGGGTTGTCTATGGTTTGCTAATACTTTGGTTTTCGGGGTAGAATGTTTTACGAAAGTGCACACTAGAGTGAATAGTATAGTACTAAAGCCAAAGCTGATGGGCTGAAATTCCATCCTCGAAAGCCTTTCTGGAGAGGAAAAACTTCATTTCATCGAAGTTGTCTTTCCTTCGGCACCTGTATCAGTATTTATTGGCCACGAGGACTCCAAACTTCTAGATTTATGTCCCCCGATGGATTTTACTTTTAGACCAGTTCGTGTAGTCTGGGTTTTAGCTGGCCCGTTGCGTTTGGCTGGATTTTTGGTGGATTTCTGCAAAGAAACTCATGTTATACAAGACTTGAGAGCTATGCGACATGGCTTTGTTTGCCAGTAGGGATGAAAGAAAGACCTTGTCCCTTGGCTGTTTTTTTTATAATGGTACTTACTGTACCGTGCCTTTTGTAGAGTCCTATGCCAGTTGAAGCTTTGGCTATTATATAGGAGTCACTACTTGAACAAAATAGCATGTTTTACTGACTCTTAGGTTTTTATTGTCAAGAAGCATACTTGACCCCGAGGGGTTCTAGATAAAGGAAGTGGCTGCATTGTAACGATAATCTATCAGAATTACAAAAGATCTTCTAGTATAAGAAAGGTATTCTTTTGAAGAACGTGAAAGCAGGAAAGAGAAAGTTTTAGTTGAATTTAGATTTGAATCTAGGCGAATAGGAAAGAGCAACAGATTAACCCATTTTGAAGCAGAGAAAGAAATGTAGCGAAAATGCTCGTTACGTAGTTTTAGGTTTAGGTCGAAAGGGAAAATATGCTTATTTGTAAACTAGTTAGGCTAGGTATTTAAAATAAATTATTTTGGAAGGAATCCATCACTGTTTAGTTGACTACTCAGGGCACAAAGAAGAGTAAGAAATTTTATTATGATTTTTTGAAACTTTTAAGTGTTAAGTTTGCAGAAGCGCTGAACTTTTTGTATTTAAGCCATACTACTGAGTACCTCGTAAACTTATGAAGTGATATTTGACTACTTTTACTGTAAACCTTGGTTAAAAATCATACAAATCAATTGTAAACTTTCCATAAACTTTCGACAAACAAGTTTTTCAAATGTAACTTTCAGCCTGCTGCTTTAATTAAACAATTTAAATTCATATTCAATTCAAAATGGTTGCGTAAGTATGCAACCAAACATAACAGAACAATTATACGGATGAGTGGGACAAAATTGACTGAGAAATGAAGTTGTACACTTCGACTCGAGGCAATTTGCATAGAAAGCTCCATTCAGCAGAGTTTGCATGTCGATATCATTCCATCATCTTTTTTTTATCTATCCTTCCCTCTTCAGTAATTTTATTCCTAGACTGTAAGCGCTTCAGTACGCTAATTGTTCGTTGTACATTAATACAACAGTATACCGTCCTCAGTGTGAAAATGATTCATTTGATCATATATTTGACCGTGTAAATCGATACAAAAAAGCTCACCAGGACTTTACAATTCAACAAATGACACAGTCCTATAGTGGGTTATTTTTTATGTTTCGTGATGGTGATAGGGTTATGCCTATAAAACTCATGGGACTCGTATTGTCGTTCCGCTTCATCGAATTTTTGCAAATAAACATAATTTGATGCAGAAACGGCTCATTTGTATGCAATAATTGAGGATCTAAGTTTACTGCCTGTTATTTATTTATAGGAGTTAGAGTATAATTATCAATTAACGACAAGTTATACACCAACTCCTCTTCAGGGAGATTACTTTTATCTCGGCAGCATTTTGTCGTAGTACATATTCTACATTATACGAACAGTTTTACTACTGAGTAAAAATGTGTGTAGGGAATAATTATCAAGAAGTTTACAGCACTTTTCTACTACCCTACCGTACTAATTCAGGTTTGGTTATGTCGGCCTAAAATGGGTTATTTCTTAAAGTAAACCCAAGATTATAATTAGATGTGGATTGGAATACTTTTGGTAAAACATTGCTCAAACTTAAAATCATAACACAACAGCTAAATAAAGTTCCATTATTATTTTATTTCCTTATAAACAGATTTGTAAAATGTTCTACAAACTTCCCATTCAGCTAAACTGCTGCGATTGATATTTACAATATGAAAAGTAACGCAAGAAACACAAAACTTCTTGGATTATCCATAATTTCGATTGTACTAATACAAAAAAAACTGAGCAACAGACACAATAAACTTTAACAATATTTCTAAGTCCAAGTGAAATCAAGACAATGATAATTGTACTGGTAATCTCATCCTGAGAAACACAATTACGAGTAAAATGTCCAAATCTATACAACAATTGTAACCGTTTCTTGAAATAATTTTGCCCTGACATTTACAGACAAGAACACACCACACGTTTCGCACAAGCACACAACTGATGTCGTAAACTATGATCTACACTAAATATATTTTAGTACAAAACACAGACTTATGATTTTTCCCCAGCCGCTTGATAATCTCTATTTATATATTAATTAATATTTCTCTAACGGTTGGCATTATTGACGATGACAAGTACAGTTTCTGATTAAGATTTATAAAGATAGCTCAATATAAAATTAGAGTTCAATTTTGCATAAAGTTTTCGTTGGGGTTTTGATAATACTCATAATTGTTAAAGCTAATTTACTGAGACTCATCCTCGGAGCTAAAATAGTGAAGCCGATGCAGTTTCGGCGTTGGTAAATGTCATGTTCTTTGTGTGCGATAATTTTGCGAAGAATCACAGCGTTGCACGGGAACTGGAGAGGAATTCGATGTACCACCTCCTACAGTTACATAAACTGATTATAACCGTCGCTATTATTTATAACAGTTATATCACCTAGATTATTTTATTTAGCAGTACCTATCTTTTTCCTATCCAATCTTGGAGTTGGTGGAGGAAGAGTTGTACTTCCTTGAAATCTGCAGGATTTCAAAGAATTATGTCTAGTCATTCCACTACTTGCCCCTTGCGATGGATTACCGAACGAATTCACACAGGCATTAATGTAATCTGCTACAAGACGTGTTATTTCCAGAACCTGAAAATGAAAACCAAATCTTTCAGCAATTGCTCAGGGAAGAAAACACTTGTGTAACTTAAACAACTCGCCTTAAATTTCGACATTCCACCAAGTAATAGCCTTCGTTTCTTGCCACAGTCATCCACAACGATCATGAAATGGTCATCCACAGCTCCACCAAAGGTTTGAACCGACGCATAACTATATTTTGAAATATGCTGAAGAGTTACACAATCTAGTATGGCTATTCCATCTTCACAAACGGCAGCCCATACTGAAGCTCCATCCTCGATAACATGGGTTCCACGCACCTAAGCCGTATCAGAGAAAGAATTTGTACAACAAAGGTTAAATGTGTACTGTGGATTATTTCCCGATGAAATAAAAAGCATCGAGCTCACAACATCAACTTTGATGTCTACTACCAGGACTAAGAGCTAAGAACAGAATGTGATAAATAGGAACTAACATTGACACTGAATAGCGTTGCTCCGAAAAATGGCCATTTCCTCGTACAAGTGAGATAAATACGAACGCAGTCCAAAGTACTTTTCCCTTTGAGAAAAGTCCACTTTTCTACTAAGCTATCACAAAGCGTCTTGTACTCTTCTTGAGACAGGTTGTCGCGGTATCGGATTGGGTAATATTTCTCTAGAATTTGAACAATCAGTTGTGAACCTCCGCTCCCTCGACCCTTATCCGGTTTGTAATCACCACCATCAATCTACCAAAGAAACCACACAATCTAAATTCATTCGGGCCCTGCACCATCATTTTTTTATAGGAAGATAAATGACAAAAAGTATCAATTGGTTGTAGTTTAGGAGAGAAATCTAAATCTTTTCCATTCAACCAAAAGGAAGCTTACTTGTGCCATAAGACCAGCCAGTTCGAGAGCTAACTCCCTTGTCAATGGGAATCGACCTGATACTACATGCTGATTGGTTTGATAGCATAAAAGTAATCTTTCTCTGTCACTCTCTTGAAGAACTCCGGCTCTCCGGTAAATTCGCGATTTAAAGCTCAGGGTGACCGCTCGTCTTGTTTCGAACTTTCCAGAACCTCGTTCCCTTAAAGCTGTTTCCCACTGAGAAATCACGTCGCAGATCTACAAGTAGATTAAAGAAAGACGTTATATCCCATCCTCCAATATACGAAGGCTGATATAATGGCAACAACTTATATTTAATTGTCAGACCTTCTCATCTGGTTTTAGAAAATGCTCCAAGTCCTTTTCGAATGGATCATCTTCGAAAAGAGCAAATCCAGATTGGAAAGGCTCTCTACATCCAATCTCATGGCATAATGATAACAAGAACTCCTCCACTGTGGTTGATCCATCAAACCCGACAACCTATAGATGCATATAAATGCAATTTCATTTTAATTGTTTAGAGAAATTTCCAACTTTCAAAGCAATTAACTCCCAAACGAAATAACTAAGTTGTTGCAATGAATACATCATTTCTACAATACAAAGCAAATGTAGCGTTTCTCAATTACAACCACCAATACCTGGTAGGCACCACTGAGGAAATGAACAGGAACGGAATGGGGTAGAGAATGATGGAAAGGATTTTTCATTAGAATCGACAAAACTTCCATCCGTGACGGTTTGCACAGTCTTGGTCCGTTTGCCAGGGTTCTTTCGATAGATCGTTGGCAATAAGCAGCATACTTTCCACATTCGCTTCTGTTTTTGGAAATAAAAACAAATTAAACACGTACACGAAGAGACACGCTGGAAATAATTATACAACTCTCTCTGTAGGGTCACATTTGACCCTAGAAAAAAGAAAGGAGAAGCGTGCACATTATTGGCACACCACTATGCATGCATACGTTGCCCTTACTTGGTGTCAATATTCCGGCTAAGGTGCTGCTTCAAGTACCATAACAATTTATTATTCTTGGGCAGGAAGAGTGACACGGCTAAGGAGAGGATTTGCCAACCCTGAACGAATACAAAGCTTCGAATGCTAGATTTCCCTTCGGATGTCAAGGCCCGGTGGTGCATACTGTGGTTGTTGTGGGACATGAGCGGAGACGATGGAACCGATGAAGAAGAGACCTTAGTTTTTGATTTGCTTGATGATTTTGAAGGCGAAGATCTACTGGAACTGGATCCACCTCCACTAGTACTTCTAGAGGATGAAACTGGAATTGGACTAGTTGCCTTGATAATACTATTATTTCCAGTGCTCGAGGGAATGGTTGTGTGATGATTATTTGAATTCATTCTCAGAGAACCACCCGAAACGGCAGTAGAGGTGGATGACGCTTGAGGAAGGTTCTGAATCTTTCCATGATGATTGCTTGAAGAATCGCAGAGGAACAAAGACTGGGTCGCGTTCAGCAGGAAATGCTGTTGGGCAAATCCATTAAAACAAATTGGATTTTTACATAGCGTACCAAACATCGTAATGCATTGTATTTCTTTTCAAGTAAATTTAATTTCATGGTAAATAACTGCGGCATACCCGAGAGTGCTTGATTTTATGCAGAGTTCGATTAACCTGGGCAGAATTCTTGTAGCTCATTTGCCTCGACGTTTGCTTCACGAGGGAACAAATCAATTCTGCTTGCAGTTCTTGGTAGTCTAAACATAGCTTGAGTGCATTCTGGGCCAGCACTACATGATAGTCTATTCCAGAGGCGTCCAAAGGCACCGACATAAACAATTGGCAAGACTAACGGATAGAAGATTAAACGAAAAGTAATTAGCATCAATTAGTTTTGACTCTGCAACTAATAGCTTTGATGATTGATGCTCATTCATTTCATTGGCTTAAGTAATCCAATATATCCTCAACTTCAGTATTCATTCATAACTTAACATCTATGATACCTATCTACAGCCAAAACTTAGATTACACTTCCTGATAATTATTGGCAACTCCGTTCACTCACAGCATAGCATTGCACACTTAACTGCTATTCGTAGGCCAGTCTCTGGATAATATTTACACAAGTTAAAGTTTCTACTTTTGGTGATAATTTAGCTCAAAGGACGTGTCAATTTTAGCCTACGAATATAATAACCTTTTCTTCGAGAAGACCTCAATCCTTCGTAGGCACTAAAAACAAAAGAGGCAGTAGAGCCTTCCGCTTTTGGCTGAAAATATATTAGAAATTACTTCCGCGTACTGTGGCTTGAATACGCTATAATTCATATTCCCTAATCAGCATCATCATAATCATCATCAAAGTCATTAATCCTCCGTCACTTTACCATCCTAAACTCATATTCCATTTGGCTTCGCTAACAAAGTTAACCGAACCATGCTCATTTGCTTTCAAAAGAGATACTACATTCACTGATCATTCTCTTCAAGGCGTAAATGAGACATGGACATGTCTACCACTGTCAAGGCCAGAAACCAAGCCAACCTACATTATCGCGTCGTAGTGTATAGTCACTTACGGAATTCTCCAGAGGACTTATTTGTCTTTATGCCTCATTAAAATTAGTTGTGCCTACTTTTTGTGCGTACAACGACTTCTGAATACATAATTGACTGGTTTTTACCAATAAGGGCATAATTAGGAAACTAAAGGACGCACTTGAAACCCTTGGCCTTTTTTCTTTCTTTGCTAAAAAAGTAGTGTGCGAATGTATTAGTGTTCTACTATGAGCGAATGTTTTGTGATTCACTGGGCAGTATCATAATTGGGTTTATTAAGGTTACTTGCTATAAAGTTTACCTTGAAGAGTTTGATAGCCTCATTTTGAAGTGGTTCTGACGACAATGAAGTCAGTGGAGAGGTTATGCTTTCCTTACTATGTAGTAGAAGGGGGCTTTTCCATAAACTGCAGTCTGAAAGATTCAGTCAAATGTAAATAATTCAAGTGGCAATAAGAATGAAGTATATCAGAAACGCAGTATGTGCCTAATAAATGTGTTCAATAATAAATTCATTCTGAAACTCACTCGGATCCCCATCCACTTCCATTAGTTTGTGGACAAGTTGTTCAAACTGGGTGCCAGAGCTGGGTCCCTTTCCAGACACAATTGTCAAGTGGTAGAGCCACGAATCCTGCAAACAAACAAAGGTTAAATATTTGAAATAGAGATTTATTCAAGTCGATTTATTGATATCTACAGACGGAATAATTTTGGACCCGTGCTGTGCAGTTTCTTCATTTTGACATACCTTCTCCTGTTTAGTCGCTAAGTGGAGGTACACGGGGCTTTGATGACTTGGAAAGATTCCTACGGTGAAAGCATCACTTGCAGGGTCATGATGACCCTGATCGTCCTTATCATCGTTATCCGAGTCAGAAACGTGGTCTACGTCTTCCACTCTTGCATCTCTCATGTTGACCTGTCCTGAAGCCATCTAAATAAATGAATAAATCACAGGAAAAATTAACAACTGCGTTAATTACTCGTCATCCCATTCTACACGGCTCTTCAAACGCCAATCTTAATAACAAAGTAAAGTATGTAACGTAGAAAGAAATAAACTCAGAGAGGACACATGTGTCAATCTCCATTAGACTTAAGCCATTAAGGCAAGTGTACGGTGAATTTAGAAACGGAGACGTTAACAGGAAGCCAAGTCATTAAATTGCAAGAAAGCAAAGGGGGAAGCAAGCAAGTCTTCGAAGGATAGGATACCAGGTATAATCGATTCAGAAGGATAAAAAGAGCTAGGGTAAAGTTACCATTTAGTCCAGTGTATACCTCTATTCTTGTATAAGAAGGCAGGCAAGTTTGCCTAATTTAGCCAAGTAGACATTAAAACTACCTACTAGACAAATATCACAAAGAAGTAAGAGGTGTATAGGTTCAAGATTAGACTGAAAGACTAGACAAAGCTCATTCATCAATCAAGAGAAAGGCCATTATGGATGAAATAGTAAATCGTCACATGCAAAAAGGAGTAATCTAATCACTTTTATTACCGTGTCCGATGGTGATTTAAACGTGAGGAACATTTTCCCAATAAGTACACACCAACTCTGCTTCGCATGTCCGTTCTTTACTTTCGTCAGCCATCCCTGAATCGTTGGTTTGGAGTCTTCCATGCTAAGGACGAGCTTAGTTGCGTTTCTTCTAACGACGTTCTAAAAATTAACGAGGAATACGATCAGGAAAGCTTCTTTTTCACACACACGCTTGTTAGAAAGGTAACTAATACCATCTCCAAATAAGATAAGAGAGAGTAATTAATCACGTTTTTAAACCCTCTGTAAACTTTCTCCCATTTAATATACCGTCCATCATTCAATAAATGGTTGAATAACCAGGGCAAAACGCTAAAGGAAAAGTTTTCCTTTGATAGTATGCATTGTATTTCCAAAACGAGTTTATTACTCTCGAAGTAAGCAAAGCATAAATTTACAGAGACAAATCTTTTAGAAGTAAATCACAGCTTTGTTTATTTTATACCTGCAATACTCGGACCCATTCATCTACTGCGGCAGTCGAGTCTGCAGTCAAGTAGTATGTTTTCTTTCCTGTAGCGATTTCGAACGTTGCAGCCCCTTCCCCACGAAAAATACGGCAATTCTCATCCAGTAAAATATCTCTACCAACCGGTCGCCTTGTGGCTTCTTGCTGCTTAGGAGAAATTGTTTGAAGTAATTAGCTTCATCTCATTAAAACTGTAGCTGAAGTCGAGCTTATTTGCATTTCTTAACGATTACAAATTTTTTCTGTAAACAAGCTACAAAAACTCCTATCCTTGTGTATAGTAAACGCCCAGCTTTATTTAGGGTTGTTGACTCGACTAATATTTAGAACAACGTAAAGAAATAGAAATGGGATATCATTAAGTCTGATTAAATCCTGAAAGTTTTTCCTCATAAAATAAGCCACCAGTTGGGCAAGTAAGTCTATGGATGGAGTTTGCGAAAAAAGTTTTCCAATAAAACTGCTCTCAAACCTTTACTTACTCTATGTAACTCAACTTTTTAGATGAGTGGGGGAAAGCACTAAGACGAACACTGGCAGTACTTTGGTTTCAGAGAAGGTAATATATAATACAAACCTGAGACTTCCAGTAGGTTAAAGTTCCATTTCTCAAGATAAAATAGCGTTTTCCCCATGTTTTTAATTTGCCCCCGAGTTTAGTTAAGTAACCGGATTTTTCCAGGGATTCTTTTCGCGGAGAGCCCTCAACAGAAGCGATTGTTGGACCGGAAGGATTACTCGAGGAGGATGAAGGACCTAGAGAAACTGTTGTTACGGCTGGACCTTGAATTGACGATGACCCATGGTGATTGTTCACACTTGGGGTCAGATTGCGACATCCTGCTGAAAGGGCTATGTCTAAACTACTTGTCTCACTTGCAAAGGCATCCGGAGGGATTGCGTAGTCGTCGGACACTTCTGACTCGCCGAATGAAGGCTCTGTTAAAAGGGAGTTGGCAAATGTAACATGAATACCATTGAAAAGATAATCGTGCATTTCCTTCAGATTCTGTAATATTTCTTTGTTGCGCATTTGAAATCAGTAATTCGAATACTTAAAAGAGAAGTTACGTACTCAAGAAGCCCTTAAATAGTATTTCTGCGTTACTTAAATATGCACTGCAGCTGTCTTGACCTGCAGAAATATGAAATGTCTTATCTTTTGAAAATTACTTAACCCGCAGAACAAAATACCTCTTCAATAAGTTACTTCATACGTAGAGTTTTAAGGTTAACGTTTACTTATGTTTGCGCCATAGCTATACTTGTTTGTGAGATGGAGTAAAACTACTCCCAACTAAGTAATTATATCAAGTTTGCAATATGATTACAAACTTTAAGTGAAACAAATAGAGTTCCATCAATAAGACGCTAAATAAACGTCAAGAATAGTTAACTCCACGTTCACAGGTCTTGCTGCAGCTGCAGATGGTAGATACCAATGCATGTCTATGCATTTTGCTTTAGTTGCGTGCAGCTGAACTGACTTTTTGGACGAAATGAAAAATCAGCTCATGACTTCAACCAGGCGTTTCCGACAACTTTCACATGCAACCAACCCAATAAAAATGCATGTGTACCTTACCTTCTGCTCATTCTATACTCTACGACGATAAAACTATGCTTAGAGATTCTACGATATGCATATGTAGACGTAGGTTTATAGAAGTCAGATAGGTAGCATTAGAAGGAAACTGATTCAAGGAGAACGAATACAGTTTACGCTTTTTTATAATTTTAAGAGTTAGAAACTTACCACGACGAACACTTTTGGATGGAGAAGATGAAGATCGATGTAAGGGTGAAAGACTATTGGCAATTGAGGAAGGAGCACTTTTCCCAGGACTTGAAATGTCAGTTTCACCCGAGCTCATGGGATGTGAAGGGCCAGAGCCTGAGCCCGAGCCTAATTCTTCACCGTCAGAGGAATCAGAAGAATCTCCACTAAACGGAGCTGACCGGATCTGACTTGCTCGCTGTACATATAACCAAAAATATCAACTGGTGTAAATTTTAATGTCAACATTAATTCAGAGACGCTTCCAAGCAAAGAGCCTACTCTATGCAGAGGAAGAAATCTGCAGAGAAAGTTTAAAATAAAGCTCCATAAAACATTAAAAGTCACAATAAACAGCTAACGTGTCTTTTGCATGTCACACAAACTTTACTTACTGTGATACAGAAAAAGGAAAGGGTTCATAAGTAAGAAAAACGCGTTATAAAAACATCTTATCACACCATACCCCTTTTACAGTTGTGTAGACAGGAATGGAGAAGTTTATTCCAAGTGAATGGTAAGATGTAAGGGGATTTCCACCCGAAGAAATCTCTCCACCGTTTGTGGAAGCATCTCCGTTCAACGGCACTTTCAGACCTCCGGCAGCAACTTCGTAAATTCGAGACTCCCATGATGGGAATCTGAAATCAAAATGGGAAAGTAAGTGGGTCATTCATAACGAAAAACTATTGCCACTGCCATATATTTTGGCTTTGCTTTGTTGTGCTTTGGACCTCCAACGCCCACTATTGTACATTGCAGAACAATATAACTAACAGACTCCATATTTCGTGTGTGGAATAAAGTAGGTGCCTGCTGGATGCTGCAACTTAAATACTATCTCGTATACTCTTTTTGCGAAGAAGAACCTGCTGACAACAATAAAATTGGAGTTAGAGCCAAAATAAAGGACGTTTGGTTATATATTTACCAAAGTGACAAAAGTTTTGATTCCCTGAAGGCTCATAGTCGTCCTCCGGTTTATATTTTTATCTACTTCACTGTGTGGCGGTTGGTTGGTACTTTTATTTGTGTCATTGCATTGGGAATGGGATAAATCTAGCAAAAAGGTTTTCTTGGCATTTGAGGCTTTATGGAGTTAACTAAAGTCATCCACTGATGAATGTTTGAATACGCGTAGGTATATTTCTTTATTTACTTATTTTTAACAATCAAAACCTTTGTACTTCACTATTATTTTGTAACCGTTTCATCACTTCTAAGCTCGGGTGCAACCTTTTATCTTTTTCCGTACATTTTCCAAAGTCAAATTGGATTATTTGTCGTTAGTGAAAATTTCACTTTGTATTTCTTGTTTAAACAATAAACGACGTTTGTAATTAATGATGCAGTACTGTTTGTTCTTCTTTGTAACTTAAATCTAGGATAAAAAGGAAAAGAGAATGTTTCCACAAGGGGAATTAAATACTAAGAGCTTTAAGACAGTAACGTCAACGTGATCCAGATGAGATTATGATTACGTCAGGCCAGCAGGCAGGCAACCAGCTAAACTCTAGTAAGATATGAAGGCTTCAGCTTAGCTGTATGTCAGATCATTAGTGTGTTGTTGTGTAAGGTTTGCTTTCTATGAGAATCTGATGACAAATCTCTGCTAAACAAAAGATTTGAGTACAAACATTTCTCCAGAAAACTTGAACGTAGCATAGATATGGTAAAGTTAGGCAGTTCTTTTGTACTACTTTCTCCTTCCTAGCCGAAGCCTATATTAATATCATGCCGTTTCATCTTCGAAAGTACACAATGCTCTTCATTACTTATTCTGATTAGATTTCGTGACTTTCATACTCATAAATCAATGGCCATGGGAAATAAAGCTGAAACGAAATATTTATTAAAGTCAGGCCGACCTTGTTCATTACCCAAAGCTGAGATTAATAGAGTTTTCATTTCAAGACGACCCACACTTCTTCGCCATTTTTCTACCCAACCAAGTACCAAGTTTTCTAAGCCTGGCAGGGTGTAATTTAGATTCTGAACTCTCCTAATACCATTACACTAATGGTAAGAATTAAATTAGAACAAAAATACGAGAAAATAGCTAGCTCATTTTACTGGCTATAGAAGGTTACAATTCTGAAGGAATGACGCTCGCAAAAATTTGATTAACGAGTAAAGTAAACCAACTTCATACTAATACGGTTTTACTATCCATACAGTCAGTACTACTACTTTTTCGCCTCTAAATAAACTATGAATTTTGTACGTGAGAATAATCCCAATATCTCTACTTACTTTTGATTGGATTCGGAATGGATTATGAGAGCTTGAAGTAGCCGTTATTTTAGCAAATCCCGCATCATCGTGGTGCAAGATTCTTTCTTCTCATCAAAAAATATTTTATATTCAACTATGCCTGATTTTGGCCTAGTATAATAATCTCTTATGCATCTTAATACGATTATATTATTCTAAAGATCTTTAGTCAACCTACTTAACCTCGCTCCGAATAAAATAATAGCATTAAATTATCCTTTATCATACACAACCTTCAAACCATCTGTGCCCCACGAAGCTTACATTATCCTTCAGTTCTTTTCCCGAATAAAGTTTAAAATACGATATGAAGCAAGAACATAATACCATTCCGTGCAGTTAAAGCCCTTCCCACTCCTTTCTCTACTACTTCCGCCTTTACTACCTAACTAGTACTTTTCCTTTCTGTAATATTTGACCTTCCCACATTTGCAATGCTGTTATTATTATTTGAGCTTACCTATGGATAGGCGGTGGGGGTGGCTGGACCAAACCACTCGGAAGACTATCAGGGGTTTCTCCACTGGGGGTGTAGATTTCAGAGTAGTCATGCACCTCGTCCATGGCCTTTCCACGGATGCCTCCTCCCCCTCCGTTTATCTTGTTCTTTCCAGATGAAGAACTGCCCCCACCGAGGGAAAGTTCTGGCCGAACTAGTTCCCTTACTGCGGCTTGTAAATCTCTGGCAAGCTGTTGACACTCTGCATCCAAACGAGCTCTCAAGACTGTTGCATCTTCTTCCTCCGTAGGTGGACTGGAAGTTCCTGGAGTAGTTCCTACGATTTAATATAAAAACATCTTGTCATTTTCTTCAATAAGCTGCGTAGGTACATGCATCTCTATAACGTTAAGCATTTAAAAGGTCAATTTCTCCTGAGAGACAAAGGAATAATAAAACACAAAATTCAGGGAACAAGTACAACGAGAATGAACAGTTAGCAATGTAATTTTGTACTTTATTTTAGACGCTGGTAGCTATTTTAGCTTAAGGTAGGCCAATTCCCAGAAAGAATATGGATTCTTGTATCTGAAGACTGTCTTGTAGCGTGATAAAACATGAATCAGTACTTTCTACACATAGGTCGGCCCACTTACAAAATACAATACAACTTCCCCCCTTTCACCTGGTACAGAATGTAATGCCCGTTTACTGCCACTGGGACCGGTAGCTTCTGAGCCGTCGAGATATACTGAAATCACGACCAACCAAAGGATATACCTAAAACACCTTTACTCTCTTTCCTTACTTAGTTGCATGGGCCGCACTACAACTAAAACCCATAAACCTGCCTAAGAGTTAGAAACTCGGTAAACATAATTCCAAGTCTGAGAATAATGGACGTTACAAGTGAAGAATGAAGTAAGGCTTTGTATTATTGTGTTTCCAACTAGAAGATAAACAAAGAAAATGAAACAATAAGAACACTTGAGTTTTAAAAGTAGGAGTTCCCCGTTTACAAGAAGACGGATGAGGGGATGAAGCACTATCAGGAGGGAATAAATTATTTTGCACAAGTGCCTATCACTGACAGCATTGTAGACTTAGGAGTAGAAATAGAAGCATTAAGTATTACGACTTACGATGTGTAACTAACTACAGGTTAAAGATGTCTTTGTTGTTTGACCAACGAATAAAAACGACCACTTGAGCTAGTTTCCGTTTTAATGGAACGATGGAATACCGAATCAGCCATTGAGAATTGCCTGGGCCAATATTGTATTAGCGTTAGTAGCGCACATAGTAGTTGAGCTACTTATTATCATTTCTTTATACTAAGTAGCTTCTAATGCATCGTATAGTAAGAATAACCACTTCAAAATAAAAAACTATTATTTTAAGTAGATACAGTGAGTGATGTAAAAATGGAAAACAAAAACACGCTTTCAATGCATCAAAACGTAAAGCAGCAGCGATCAAACTTTTAGCTGACGTATTCAGCCAAGCTTCGCTTCTGCTGTTTATTGGGTTTGCTTATTTTATAAAGATTTAACTTCACCCAAGAAATGTTCAAGCTCACCTCTCTTTGCTTCTTTCACCTAGCTTCAGACTACCTTCTTTGAGACGAGCTTTCACCAAAGAACTGACTGAAATATGGAGAAAGCTCGTAGTTTAATGTAAAGATCCACAGTACCTATCTGCTTTTATCTACGTATACACTATGTATGGGTATCCAACTACAAAATAGAACGGCAGCATATGAACTTGATTATGCTTATATTAGATTCACAAGGACTGATGTGAGTTTAAACTTTGGCATTTAGCGATGAATAAAGTATAGTTGGCACTGATATTTTGAGTATCAACATGCGATGTAATACGTACTCCAGGCTCATTGGGGTTGCTCCTTAGTAATCATCGCTGTTTGTTCGTAGCCTGTATGCCTGTTTGTTAAGGGTTCCCTTTGTAGAAGAATTACTCTGAAAGAGATGGCGGATTGGATGGCCTCGACTTTATGCATGCGTTTTACTCTATATTCAATTCAATTTAATCAGTGTATGCCAAATAATAACCTAATAAACTACCTGCCTTAAGAGCTGACAGTTGATAGTGCCAATGCTGGCAGCTGGTTAGACATTTGGTTTCCATATGCTAAAAGTTCGTATACAAAAGAGACAGCTTTAACTTATCTTGGCAGGAGGAGAAATCTCTTCTACGAGTTATGTGAAGGGATATATTGTTTATTGCATCACATCACATAGCTCGTAGTTTAAGCCAAGTATCTTCCGACAATGTATTGTAATGTAGCCCTTTTCCATCCAGTTACGGAGGATAATACATTTCAGGAGAAAAGTTGAAAATGTGATTACTGGTGGGACTTAGCAACTGCTAGACGGGAAGATAAATGCAATGTATGGGTACAAAGGTAAGCCCTTTTTGGATCACTCGGATTCATTCCAAATCTCTTGTTACAAAATTGCATTCTCTCCAGTGTCACGGTTAATAACCGTCATTAGCAAAACCCAACCAAATTCGTTAGTTACTAACTCAAGAGGGGAAGTCAGGAGATAAAACACACATGCTTAGGACACTGGCTGAGGCGTGGAAGAAAATCTAATTACTAAACGTGTCACCTGAAGCCCACCTTGTATAAGTCAGATCAACCTGCCTATCTTACCTCGGTATTTCTTCAAGTATTTCTTCATACATGGTTGGTATTCTTGGGAAACTCTCAGCCGATTACCCTCAATTCAAGCAGATATGTAGTAAGCATTCATGGGCAAAATATTTAAGTTGAGCGGAGTCTGACAACTTCTAGAGAAAATCTTTGATCCTATTACATAAAATCTTAATATGGCACCTGGGCAATAATACAGCTCACTGTACGGGATTTCAGTATTTTATCATTTTCAGTACGATCCAAAGAACATTGTGATCAAATCCAGAGTATAGAAAGCCCTAATTTCCCCGTTCTCATCTTGCACGTTGTCTGTTTTGTATTATTAACAATATGTGGAAATCAAAATATGTTATAATGATAACGGATTGAATATGGTATTGAGCTTAAAAGTGTATTCTAGGCACCGGATTGATTAGTTGTTTCTCAAATGTCATTTAATAGTATAAATCAAGTATACAGGACAGTGTCATGTATTCAAATTGTCCTTATTATAGCCCCCTATCAATCAGTGTTGGTACAAAATAGTTAAAATGCTAATGCACAGGTGTACTACTTCAACACAAAGACGTAAACAACCTGTAATCAAATACAAAAGCAGATTCCACAGAAGTTTGTTTTCCGCCCTAGAAAATAATGACAGCTTATTCCATTGAAACGCAGACAAAACAAAATACATGAGTGAAAGCCCTGTCATTAAAAATGTACATGAAATATGCTTAATTAAATTAAAAGTGAAGTGTTCTCGTCTACCAATTCCAAACTTTCAGCTCAACTAACAATACTTATTAGCGACCGTCGAGGAATATCCTTCGTTATAATTACCTGTATGAATAATCTCCCTCGTAGAATTACAACGTTGAATCTAGAAGCAGTTGAGAATTAACTTTTCCTATTAATTAAGACGTCTTCTATGCAATCAACAGCACAAGTTTTGCTTTAAAGATATGCAATACAACCCCAAGCCGTTTTATTTTTCTCCTACCGTTTTGTATTTAATTTCGCTTTTATTTCAACGCAGTCCGTAGTGCCACAGCCTTAGCTAGCATTATTAACAGTAGCAGTGGCAATGGTAATTAAAGTAGGTAGCAAAGCAGTCAGCAGAAAGTAAATAGAGGAAAGAGGTGCAATTAAGGATTCATATGACTTCTAATAAAATAAGAAAGCCTTAATTATGGCTTCTTTAATAAATGACTCTTGGCTTGGCTTTCTTCCTTACTGTTAACTTCACCACTTCACTTTCTTCTTCTCTTATTTCCTACCGTGTGGTGCTAACATGGGATCACTAATTGGGCCTTGGGAATAGCTCTTTGTTGCATGTAAGTACTGAAGTTAGTTCTCTGATTCTTTAGTTTGGACAGAACTTTCTCAATTAAGTCGGGAAGAATGTTAGACGCTTTGGTAGAACTTATAAAATTCTTACACAACAGGATAAAGAGATCTAGAAAATATGTACTCTCCCGTAAATCCAATCCAATGGCCTTTGCTTGTGTTTCAGAAAAGCCAGGTAGGCGTTATTGTAGTTTTGAAGATTTTCTGCTAATCCGGACTTTGCAGTAACGAAATTGGAATAAAGATGCAATTGGATAGCTACTACGGTATTTGGCTTTTAAAGAACCAGAAAAAGATGGTGATAACATTATTTAGATATTCTACAAAGTAAATACATGCAAAGATGGTTTGTGAAAGTAGTGAAATTAGCGAATGTAATATAGCTGCCATTTTTCTATGAGGGTATTTCCACGTTAACAAGTTTATGCTAACAACTACCATTACGTTAGACGATAATTTCATAACAATAAGAATCTACTGCATCTAGGTTTCAAGGTTAAAACTAGCATTTGGGCAGCCTTGTTTGAAAAAAAAACGTCTTTCAAAAAATTTAGTTTGTCAGCCCAAAAATAATTTAATTCCAACCCAACCCAAGAGCATAAACCCAAAACTGTTCAAAATAAAATTGAACCCAAACGGGTATTCGGAATCGGATAAGACCAAAGTAATGTTATTCAACACTTGCTTAGAAAAATAAAGCCATTTTTAAACTAAAAACTATTTATAAGACCTATCAGAAAACTCATCTTCATAACAATCGCAATAAGTTTTCTAAGCTTTACATTCTGAAATGCTAATAATGCCTGTATTGATTTCAAAAAGTACAAAAAGTATTGGAGTACGACACACAAATAAAAAAGAAATGAAACTTTCGTATCAAATATAACTATTATTTATACTTATATGTAACTTAAGTACAGAAGAGGAGAGACGGTAAAAGACGAAAATTCCTCGGTCCTCCGTCGACCAATGAATTATAAATTTGCTTTCTTTCAAGCATTTGGATTGGAGATGCTGCCGTAGTCACTTCATACCTAAAGTTTTAAAGTACTCAGGAAGTTTTAAGTGCTAAAATTTGCAGAACATGAGTCCAACAAAGCGGAGAAGTGTACCTTGAACAGAGGTTGAAATGGATTTATAAGTTTTGGGTAAAATACATGGAAGAAAGAATGTCGCCGTCCGTCGGATGTCGTAGTGGGCTCTTTTACAAGCTTACTCTGTCTGTCTCTCCTCGTGCCTCAACTTTGATTAAAACTTTATTTGTTCTTTCAAAGTTAGCCAGGAGTGTGTACCCGGCCTTGCCACATTACAGTGAATGGAGAGGCAGTGACAGTGACAGTCCAGTGCTGGCTTGAATTGTCATGAAATCGTATCAAAGAAAACTTTTGTAACTCTTTAACATAAATTGTTAAATTAAGTTGGTAAATTTTCCATTCCTCGATTGCTTTTTGATTATACTGTCGATCTAATTGGGTTAGCTCGTCAAGTGGGCCCAATATCTCAATCTGATCTATCCAAGCTGTAACCTACGGATTTATACTTAGCCTTGACAATAGGTACCATGCCTCTATGGAAAAATCTTGCTACAGAGATTTTAGAATTTTGGGCACGTATCTAGTAATACCAGAGGACCATGCTAAGTACGTAGGCCAAATACAGGACACGTACTTTCGTAAAAAACTGAAAACAAACCTCTAATAGCTTAGAGAGATCCTCAAGAAAAACCCGTTCAACTTACCGGTTGAAATTGCAGAGAGAAAAGCGCTTGAAGATGAGCTCCGTTCTGAAGTCATTTTCACAAGCTCTCAAGTTACATTTATATAAACTTTAGCAGGAAGAAACTTACGGTCAATCAATATTATTGCACTGAACCCTCAATAGTAAAATACATTTTGGGTTTGATTCTACTGTACAAATGCTTGCTTGGCTTGGCTTGAGCTTAGAGTATTGAAGCGCTTGTGTTCGAGTAGGCAGCTAGATTAAATAAGAAATCACCGATAATGTTCTCATTCAAAGAGAAATCTAATCAAGTTCTGAGAGAGAACAATGGCAGTGGCACAGCAGGAGAAGTAGCAGTTGAAACAAATTGGCAAATGAGATGAAATGAAGAATTTGCTTCAAGTCAAACAGACTTATTCAGAATCCTGCGAAATCATTCGTTCTGCAGGAGAGAATAGAGAACAATTGTTGTCTTGCAGGATAAAATGAATCAGAGGGATAATGGAAGATTGGAAAGAAGGCGAGAGCTGAGATTAAGGAGCTGATCCATCTTCGATAGAACGCGGTTAGACACTGGGCCATGGACATGGATACGATGTTAAGATGACGATAGTGATAGCTTTTCTGACTCAAGTCTGGAAAATTGAGATGATGATGATATGACGCTGCTATCAGCAAAACACAACTACTAACCTATGCGTAAGAAAAGAAATGGGTTTGAGGAGAGGCCTATATAAATTCTCTGTTGGGAAACATTACAAAGCTACTGTATTCTGGAAGGATTGTTGTGTTCAGGAATTGGATACATCGCACGAAGTAACAGAGGGGTCATCGGAATTCCCAATTCTTCATTCATTCCTACCCGTTCGGACCCTAGCTTGTCTGTCTAGTAATCATTCCATTGCATAAGAAATATACTTTTCAACATTTGCTACACAGTTGCCCATCCACCCACTTCTTACAGCTTCGTTTCTTACGTGCGTACTAGCATGTTTGTAAAATCCATTCCATCTCAATCTCGAAAGTTTCAAGGAATGACATTTCAAGGTACCGTACATATAAAATAATGTGATAACCCCATCTTACTTTAAAAGTTTGACCGAAATTCCCGTGTAAGTTGGTATGAAAGCCTCAAATCTTTTATAAACCAAACTGAATTGGTGGGCAGGATAAAGTTTCTATTAATCATGCGTGCATCAATGTGCAATATGTGACCGGGCATTAGGTACAAATATTAGCAATTCCTGTATTTATTCATGCACTTGAAATATGTACAGTTGTATCTTAGCAAAACCCAAGGAACCAAAAAAGTCCGATACATTAATAATCCATATACGGTAGTCCACCACCGTCATAATTCAACTGCAGCTGTGAGCTGTAATTTTACTTTCTATAATTCATAAGCGCTTATCTATTTTATGTCAACTTCCAGGGTCAATTTTAATGGAAAGTATATTATCTTTGCAAATGATCTCGACGGTGAAAACATATAAAGCTCCCTGGAACTTCTTATGTCGCTTGCATCCCCGAGACTAAAGTCTGCAGAGGCTTACTGCTTGTCCCGGTCTGCAAAACCACATTACATTTAATACCGAAACCTTTTGTTTGTGGGTCAGTAGATAAGCGAAGAAATTTGTTTTAGTTTAACAGAGAATGGAGGAGCCAATGCAAAGGAAAAATAGTAAAGACATTCTAGATAAGAGTTGCTCCTTTGTGTAAGAAAGCAGGTAGACAGGTGGTGTTTCAGCTTAGTAATGGATACAAGGCCATGGAGCGCATGCAAATAAATGGAAGGAATCTTCCACGTTTTTGTATAATGTCCTACATTTCTTGGAACAGTAGCAGTAGCACAACAACCGCACCGCAACCACGAGATTTCTTTCTGTCGAATAGCAATGGCAATAATAAAACCAGAATATCCGCGTTGCAAGATACTAGAATATAATTAAAGTTCTTGTAGTTTATGAATATATAGTTGTATGCTTAAGCTAGTAAAACTAAATTTAATCTGTTTCTCAACAAGTCCGCAATAAAAGGAACTCTCTGAGGGTTTGAAAGAGTTTTCAAAGACTGAGATTATGTATTGTGTATTCTTGGAGAAAATGATAAATGATTGGATTTTATCTTTTATTTATTGCTAGAGTAAAGGAAAATATTTTCCAAGTATGGGGAATGTGTTTACTCGCTACAATATAGGTCTACTATTATTGCCAGACTGACTTTTAAACGTGTTGTATAATAGGGCTTAAAGTTTGTTTTACAAATCTTGCCCATGCTGCTTATTTCGATCAACATTTTGCTGTGTCCATCTAAAACTTTTCTTTCCATTCTACTCTAGCATACCTTTAAAAGTTACATAAATGCGATACATGGCCTCAAGACCAAAGTATTCCACGTGAATTTATTACACAGCTACAGTCATGAAAAGCGTTTCAGCCTGAAATAGCCAAAGTTTAGTAGAAGTGGGAAGCATTTTTCTGACCCGGTTGCTTTTAAGCTCGGAATAATGAAGGAATAATTTGTAAATGTAAAAGTCAACCGAGAGAAATTGACGGTTGACTGGAATGTGTATAAATATTCATAAATGTATGCATAATCCTACTACTGAATATAAGATATTGTTACCGAGTAAGCCGTACATGCACGTAGTTGAGCTTTAATGTCTAACGTTGATAAATTTCAACTTGTCAAGCGCAAGTTGACATTTCTTGCGTGTATGTCTTTTAAAAGTAGCTACTAATCAAATTTACACATGGATGCACGTCAACACACCTTCTCATTTGGAAACTACTACCCCACCCACAGGTATGTACCCGTTAGATATAAATTTAAAAACAGGAATCCCTTTCTTGTTAAAGCATGGCAATATAATAATTTATTTTTTCAAGCTTGTTGGTTGTTATCCTCCCGAACTAATTAATATCAAGGAATGAACTATTTCGCTTACCGTGGCTAGTATTAGGGGTGGGTGACCTCGTTCGACATCTCCTTGGTGGGACAATTGGCACACGCCTATCACTAATTAGCGAATGGGTAGATTCCGAGCCCCCGACCATGATAACTTCCACCGGCGTGGCTGGAGAGGGGGAGTGGCTAATCATTACAGGTTGAGGGGGATGAAGGACAGAAACAGGTGTGGGCACTGGATGGACTGAAGGACTACTGATGATCACATGATTGTTATTATTATTGTTACAGTGACCCAAGGAGTGACCAGGAAGACTCGTACTCATACTACTACTACAGCTACTACTATTTAAGGGAATAGGCGAAGGGTGATGGAGTCCATTAACTAGAGGATAATGACTAGAAGACCTCAGGTGGGGGTTCCCATAAGACGTTGATCCTGCTGCTGACGAACCAGGGACAGGTCCTGTCGCGATTGACCCTCCAACTCCAGATTGACTATTGGTGATCCCTGTGGCTGATGTAGACCCGTTTATAGCTTCCAAGGTGTCTAGAGGACTTCTTGGGCTGAGACTTTGAGGTGTTTCCATATCCACTGAGCCAGAGTCTACTCGTGAACCTCTTGATTCTCGAGATCGCCTCTCAGGGTCGCGAAGAGAACCGTTAGTTATAACACCTACAAATTGAGTTAAAAAATAAGGTTGATAAGATACACAAACTGTACCCTGGGGCCTCTTTCAAGTTAATCAAACTCTCGTCAGTGAAGCTGTAGTGAGTTTCAAGAAACCGGAGTTGGTTTAGGGGGAAAGTCAAGAACTTAAGAAGTAGCTGTCCTTCGTATGTTTAAGTTGTTTAGTAGGCTGCGATTTAGGAAAAAATCCTACCTGAAGTTGAGCCACCGTTCGAAAGATTACTTTTTCTTCGGCGTTCCCTCTCTTCAGGAGTGTCAAAGGCCCCAGAACGTCTTTTGATTGCGGCTATACATGCCGCAGTGGCGGATATCGACCGAGTTATTGATGTCTGAGCTGAGACAACGTGTCCATTCTGTTGATCCGCTGCGTCAGGAGGTGGACTTTCATCGCTTGGTGGTCTATCACCTTCATAACTACCCCGGGAGGAGTCCTGAAAAAAAATCATCAAAAACGTATTCATTTCACATACAATAGAATTGGACTATATGGAAGAAGGGTGTGGTTATGCTAATGTTAAAATAGACAATGTGTTAAGTAGTAAACAATTTTAATCTTCGGAATAAAAACGTGAGTACTTGCCTCTGTTATACAGTTTTAAAAAACGTTAGATGGCTTGGTTAGTTAGATATGTTACTTTACTCATGCAAGGAAGGATATAGTTTTATCGGCAGTCTTCTAGTTTGCTTTCACCTGGGGGATTTCAAAGCTGTAAAAAAGTTCAGCGATGCATGGTTGTATACAAGTTTTTATTTTATGTGGATGGAAAGTTTCATAGCAGTTTTACTTCCCGTGAGAAATACGTTTCATGAAATGGAACTATATATTAAACTGAAGTAAAAGGCTTACTTCTACATCTACAAGGATACAGTGATTGTTGGTTACAGTTGACTGTTGACTATCTGTGCTTAACTTTTACAGCATTTTAATATCCGAAAAGAATTTTCAGTAACAACACTTTCCTTCCTTTTTTCATTCGATTGTACAAAGCCATCATAAAATAAAATGTAGAGGATGTACTAACATTCTTTATAGTTCCTACTCGCATAAGGGTTCAGAAGGTAACACCTAAAAGGTTAAACGGATAAGAAAATCCTGTAGTTTATTATTATTCCATCTCTTTATTGAGAAAGACATATCTTGAAATTTTGATGGGGAAACTATATTTTTTACACACCGCGTAAAAAAATATTTTTCTCGGTCAATTCAACTAGAATGAGGTTTTAAAGATACGCGTAGAATTTTGGTTTACGAAGAACTAAATATCCATAGTGTTTTCAGAGTCATCAAGTGTTTTATTGGTAATCGTCCGACATAAAAGTAATAGGTATGTGCAAATGGCAAATGGCAAATAGTGTACTTGGGCAAATGCTAAAGAAGACAGGTATGCTTTTAGTTTTCATAGACGACAAAGCTTAACTTTCTTTCTAACCTTTCCTTTGCCATTCAACGATGTCCATTCAATCATAAGTAAATATGTATCCCGATCTATGAAAAGTGAAGCTCCGAGCAAACGCTAGTGAAGAACTCAATAGGGAAAAGAATACCGACAGACGGAGGGATGTTTTTACATGAAAGTGAAAAGTTTTACAAACCTCGGTTGAATGGCGATCCTTCGACTTGGAAGATTGAAGACTGTTGAACTGTGAACAGGAAGTCAAGCGGGACCGAAGGAGCTCCAGTTGAGTCTCGCACTTTTGATTTTGTTCCCTTAAATGCTCGTTCTGCTCCTCCAACTGATAATCATTACAAACGCTTTCGTGAACAAGGTGTAAATAAAGCTACTCTAGGAAGGTAAATGACATCAAAGGAAGAAACAATGCAATCAACTGGATCTCAAGTAAATTGGTTAGTTTAGGTAGAATTGAAAATACAATTTCAAGCAAGTCTGCCACTCTAGAAACTTAGAACATTGCAATAATATAATACACTATAAACTTACATCACGTAATTTGTTGGAGACCCAGTCTTTGATTTTGCCAGCTTTCTCTTCTACTTGGCGAGATTCTTGGAGTCGTAACAGCCTCTGAAATTTCCCAATAAAAATACAACTCTTAGATTGATCTATTCTTAAATTTCTGCAAGTTTACATAATGTTACCTGTCCCCACAAGTATTCTCTATTCCGATTGGAAAAATCATACGAAAGGTGTATTACAAGAATGGCGAAAATAAATCTCTCTGCTTATTCTACCTAGTAAAGGACCAGTCAGCCCGTAGCTAGCATATGGTCATGCAGTTTGCAGAAATTGGAATTACAATCAATTCCATTTCGCGAAGTAATTTATCGATCAAACAGATCTATTAAATAAATCTTGATTCATTCCTTCCATCCAATGGTGTAAAAGACATTATAGTAAAGGAAAGTGCAGCAACTGCGTCTTCCTAGATAGAATGAAGCCTGCGATGAAGTATCACGATTAAGAATTCTGCACAGCTTTCCACCCACCCACCCGCTCGGGCTATAACCTCTTTATCATCAATAGTGGTAGTGGTATAAATAAACATTCATACTCCTTCTGCCTCTATCTATAACCTTGATGAATCACTCTAACTCAACTTGGTCATTCTTAAGGTAGGAGTCAGTTTCTTGCAAGAAAAAAAAGAAATCACAAGATAAATTTCTCTTGCCACTTCACCAACTCAACTTCTTGATTTTACGACCAGTCATCTACATCGGCAGAGTCTCCCTGCTACTTGTATACACACACCCGCACTTTTATTATACTTGCTTCATCCACTCTACATCCTTCCCACTAAAGTTAATGTAAAGTGAAGCCTTGAAGAAAGTAGTTATTATCTAGTAAGAAAGAGTCGGTCCAGTACTACTATAGTAGTTGAAGCAGTAATGACCGGGTAATGTTAAAACTTGCTTCAAAGAGAGATGACAAACTGATAAAAACTTCTTCAAAATGTCACAACTTATCCTATCATGTCATCCTTTATGGAGGTAGACTGGAGAATGAGAAAGGAGTTTAATTTCGGAGATAAAATTCACTTTTAAGATGATTCATAAAAATATGTGAAAATTACTATTTGATGTTTTCCTAAGTTATTGGAATGCCGTTAACCGAGCTAGTGGTTTAATAGGAACTGTACAGAAAATATCTGTCTCCTTTTCGGATTGTATCAGAGCGAATGGTTGGGTAGTTCATTGCATTATCTCATAGTCAATGGCTAACTACAATGTCCTCGATTGCCACTTACTTTACTACTATGGAGCTGTCGTTTCAATATTATTAATAATACAAAACTACTAGACCTAACCGTAATCGGTTTCTTCTCTGCTAAGAAAGCCTTACGACCTACTTTCGTGCAATATTTATCTTTCATTTTTATCCAGAGATAGAGTAATAAAAGACGACCTAGTTGGATGATCATGCAGGTTGTAAAACTAAACTACGTATGTTTAATATCCATTTATATCTTCTTTTTGCAAGCAACGCAACATGTCATATTATATCGGGAGGAGGAAAACGACCCCAAGATACTCAGAGACCAACCAGGGCGGATGGGTACTTCAAAAAGAGCTTTCAACGGCTCTTCTTGCATACGAATTTTCCTCATGCTTATTGCATATACAACGTTATTTTATTTAAAATTCGAAACATATCCACACTCCCGTCTCTATATTCTTCAAATCATCATCACAAAAGCACAAGCATCTATCTACATAGGAAATAAACTAATAATGTTGAGAACTATGCATGCCGGGTTAGAAAATAGCCACGTTGATAGTAATCCTAATTCTAGTGATACTTTTGGCTGATATACTATCTTTTTGCTGCTTGGTCTATGTGACCAGTGCGTTTGCCTTAGGGATCTGAAGAAAATGGAGAAAGTTGGTTTAGCAATGCCTAAAAAGGCCATTTAGGTTTAGAGGACAGATCTTTATGCCTCTTCGGAGGTTCTGATCCTCCTACCTATTTCTTATTGACTTCAAAAGGAAAAGAGGATCTTCCTCTGGGGGATTTCCAAGTTTTTTTTTAGATGAGAGCATTTTCTTCGGAAGTAGCAAACTTAACTAATGCCAGATGGAAAAGTGAATTAAGTGCTATCTTTATACGCAAAATTTAAACGGACAGAAAATAAAGTCACAGTTATACACACACACATGCCAGTACTTATGACAGGCAGCATCGATATCTGTAGTGGTAGCCAAGCCAGCAGGGGCTAACTTACTTTTTCTGACTCTCGAATGGCTTTTCCTTCATGCCAGGACGAATAAGTAAGAAAAGACCTACCACCGGGAGAGAAAACCCAAAAGTAGCAAATAGAAAGTTAAGTAAAGTATGGTAGTTGGAGGTAGATTTGCAGTGTCAGGTTACTAGAGTTTACTTAATTCGAGAATCCGAGCGGACTCTTGGGTATGTAGATGATGTCTGTGACAAAGTTAAGAAACTTATTTCCATCGCATGGTAGGAGATGAATACTAAAAAAAGTTTCTGCTGAATACCACAACTTACAGGCTGGACTATTGACTTTGGTATTTCAAGTATGGAATGTAAACATAATATGTGATAGTGGATTACCACAATATTATGCAGTCTAGTAAATTGATATGTAGTAAACGATTTTTACGTTTTATATTAAAGTTTACAGTATTACTTCTATTGCGGCTTTTAACGTACAATGTGCTTTCCATCGTAACTTGCATACCAAATTTCTTAAAGGTAGCAGGCAAGACATTTGTTCCCTTTCGCTTAAGAAATGAACAATATTTGTTGTGGCCACTGTTCGGCTTTTAGTAAAAGAATACAAAGCCCAGAGAAATCATCTAGAAGGATTATCATCTATGGATGAATTTCCTAAAGTGTAAACTTCCTTCAGATACTTTCAGTATTTTGCCTCATGAATTTACCTTTCCCAAAAATTGCATTATTATTACTGAACTCCAGCTACTATACTCGCAGTGGGGTGTAAGCAAAGCCCCAGCTTAGAATTTTCAATTTAACTCACTTTTCAAGAAGATATAAAACTTTCCACCATTACGTCACTCACAATAGATTCAATAAAGGCTTATCAGGGCTTTCCCTAGGAGGAATAATCCCATTGACATAAAGAGGATTAGGCAAAGAATAGCTTTCAAGATGCTGAACTAAACCATCTCATTGCAGGACAACGGGAAGGCCGGGCAAGGGTGAGATCGATAGTAACAAAATGTATACAACAAGGAAGGCAAGGGTAAGAAACCTTAAAACTTCTCAAGTTCATTTTCTCTAAGGTTCTTCCAGGAGTATTTGTTGCCGTTCAGCATCAACTTGAGGCTTCTCAGTAGAAAACAGAGAGTAAAAACTATAAAAAAAAACATACATAAGTAGTAAAAACACTGATGGTATTTTACCATACCGGCCTGATAGTAGGTATAACGTAAAGTAGTAAAGTAGGTAGGCTTGTATAAAGCTCTATTAACTATTGTTTCTAGATATATACACTGTATAAAGTACCAGACGTTCGGTTAGCGTTTTGCCAAAGGTCTTTTAAAGTACTACTTGATGTCTTTGGCCATCGCCATCCCCCATATCCCTATTTCGCATGGGTCTCCAGAGAATCATATTCCAGACGAAGGAATGAAAGAACGTCTCAATTCAACATCCTCCTTCAACCTATCTTTTCACTTCTCACACGAAGATTCAACTTTCTCTATACTATTGCTTCACCTGAAAATAAATATCGAACGACTACGACATTTAGTATTTTGTAGACGACAGCATCAATATAAATTTCTCGTAGATCGGATGAATTAAGCTGTAAATTTAGGTGTACATTAAATAGGAACATTTGAAACATAAGGGAGTGTTGGAATTATTTGAAAGATTAAATCAGAGCTAAGGCTTTCCATCGTGTTTTAAAATTTGTCCTTTGCATCCCATTTTTTTACTTATTGGATTAATATTACACAGACTTATGCTAACTATAAAACGAAACAGGGCCTAGTGTAACGTCACAAGGACAAGGTAAAAGTCGTAATTCTTCTGTAAGAAACTTCTCGAGAACAAACATGGGAAACTCATGTAAACCTTTTGCCAAAACTCCGGTCATACCAGACTCCGGTTCAATGAACTACTACTACAAATGCTACAAAACTGAATTTTAGCTCTCAGTACAAAGGGAAGGAAAGGATTCTCTGGATTTGTGCTTGGTTTTTTAAAGCAAACTCACAAAAGATGTATAAAATGTAGCCTAAGAGCCATTATTACATTTATCCCAGACTTGACTCGTTACTTCAAACAGTATCAAATACCCACCACCTTTCCCTGTTGTTAGCAAATCCTATTTCAGTCGGCTGTGTTGCATTTTGTAGACTTCTTTCTAGTTTCTCCATCTGAGCTCTCTTCCTCTTCTTAAGAGGTCCAGTAAAGTAAAAACAAATGGGAAAGTCCTTATATACTTCAGGCTTATCTTAAATTATATTGTTATTTTTTTTAGTCTGTATAATACGGTTTATATTTCCCGAGGAGATTTGTTTCCACTTAGACCAAGGTTAGCTTTCTTCTCCATTTCAACATTAGGAATCTTCTAGTAGAAGTAGTATCCGTCTAGTAGTATTGTTGAGACTTTTGAGCCAGAACTCAACGTTAGGTTTGAGAGTTTCGTACTTTTGTGTTGGATTTTCCGTGGACACAGTAACAGTCATACAATAGATTAACGTCCAGAAGTAGATACACTATAAAGATGGCAACCGAAAGACAGCACGAAATCCCATTTCTAGAGAACCCCATTTGTTTTACTTTTACCGTCGTCCAAGTTTTCGACTGCAATTTTCTACATGTGTGTCCGTTTCAGCGTAACATATTTCTTTGATCTACTTTTCTGGCGTGGTTTACAAGACAGGCATGCCTACCTAACATATCATTGTAGCGGAGTGTGTAAAAGTATTCAGTGACGTACAGAAACTCTAAGAAGATTAGGACGGACGAAAAGATGTTTCAGATTTTAGGATTTTAGACAGCAATAATCTTAACAACATAACTCGTGACATAACGAGAATAACAAGAGGAGCCCTGACTGTAGCTGATGTTACTTCTGCAACATCTTATTAGAATAAACTGAAACAAAGTTGAAAAAGAAGAGACTCAAGAGAATTAAGCCGTGTTTCACATTTCAAAGGAAATTAGACCACACAACAGTTGAGATAGAAAGAAGCTGCCTAGTCTTATTAACCACCCTCGTTCAGGATTATATTTAAACCAATATGCAGTTTTATTACTGCCTAATTATAAGACGTTCAAAATTTACCCTGTAGGGTTTGCTTTAACTTCTAGGTTTTTTTAGATCCTCCTACAAAGACTAAATTGAAGGGAAGGAATGTACGTAATCTTCTAACAAAACTGACTAAAATAATCATTCTTTCACTTACTTTTAGGTAAAAGTCAAAGGAATTACTGATCAGAAGTTTCCCTCGGGCTGTCTTCTAGAAAATCTTTGAGCCTTGATAATTTAGTTTAGATTTATACCGACACTACGCAAAGTTTTACTTAATGTCTACCCTATACCTACATAGATCGTTATCCATCATACATCTACTAATCTTAAATTAAAGAGAAATTGAAGTACTTTTTTGTGAAATATGCCCTACAACACTCTGATGTTGTGGTTGTAAGGAAGATAAGGAGGACACCCTTGTGACACCTTTTTCGAGTGGTTTGACATTAAACTACCTTGGCCTAAGACTAGGAAATAACTTTTTCTTACAAAAGTTACAGGATAAGAAATATGAAACGATAACAAAATCTGCACAAACGACGTTACTTGCTAAATAAAAGGTTAAGTGATCGCAATGGCGTGCATAACGTAGCAGCAGCAATAGAAAAGCGGTTTTTGATCCAGCATTTCACATTTTAGGGCAAAAATAACATTATATAAAAGGGAGGAACCAGACGTGATTATCTAGATTACTTTAAAAACGCCACGCATGCAACTTTCTCCTTTCGGCGATTCCTAACAGGAAGTATTACGTGCTTGAATAACTATAAGGTTCTAAATGATAAGATGCCAGCCAATATGTATTTTTATTTATTTTTAATACAGCAATTTCAATCTAAATATTAGTAAAATATGATACATTCGCTAAGATAGCTGTGCTACTGGGTGGTCCATCGATTTGAGTTTTTGCAGGTAGATTTACTAAATTATACATACATCACCAACGTAATACTATAGACGAAAGAAGCAAAGTTGCCTGATTTATCTCCTCTCATGTCCCATCTATTCCATTAGCTTATTAAATCCTTTAGCCTGGCCAACATTTATTGACCAAGTGGAAATACCTTATCTAGCCAATATGCCTGCTAGCAAAACAGGGTAATAAAATATCCAAGTGCTACTACAAGTTACACATACAATAGAGTTAAATGCTTTACACAAGCTTATCTTAATTGAATATGTGACATATTCTGAAAACCCGTAACTCTACAATGATTTATCTATGTCCATCCCATCCTACTTGGATTGTAGTTTCCAATTACCTTTCCCTTCACTTGCCCAGAGGCATTTGATGCAGTAGTTTAGACTGGTGGGCCCGTACTAGCCAAATCGCTATCAGGGAAACACGCATTAACAAACTAAACTCAGGTATATGGTGATAGTAGTATGAAGAAAGTTGAGCCATATGCCCGGAAATTGAAACTTAACTAAGGGCAGGTATTAATCTACACGGTAAACAGGTCGCAAGTCGGGATAAAATGAAGCACAGATGCCAATAGGTATCAGATGAACAAATATCAATAACTTTACCTATGAAAATATAGTAGTTTAATCGTAAAAAATCATTTCAATAATCAATGGGGAACTATCTACACAAGGTAAAGTCCAAAGATTGGCCAACTCCCTTTTAAATAAGAAAGAGTAAAGAGAACAAAGAGAAACTTTATTTTAATTTCGAATATTTTATCACGGATTTGTGACCTTGATAATTTTAAATTTCTTCAATTCTAAGTAAGTTTTATTTTTAAATTAGTTTGCTTACTGATATATCTGATTATATCTCTAACTTATAGCCTAAAATTCATTACAACCAGTACTACAATAGGCTTTTACCTTACACTTGTACACAGATAAAAAGTACCTAAATCAAACTTCACCGATTGTCAATTTATTATTCTTGCTGCTTAAATCGAGTTTAGAGACCTTTACCTTAAAAAGCTAAAGGAACGATAAAGAGCTGTTGTGGTGACCTTCGATGGTTTTTTGCAACAGAGATGTTTCCTTGAGCTTCTTGAAAAAGCAATAAAAACAATTTTGAAGAAAGCTTTCTCAGAGAAACTTTCTTTAATCTTCTGAGCTAACCTCAGATCACCGGGGCTAAGGCAGCAGATGTGTTTACTTTTCTAATATTTGGTGGACATACCGCTTTTAAAGACACCGTTACTTCCTACCTTTTAGCTAGGAATATAATAAATGAAGCGTAAAAGCTGCAGCTGCAACGATAGACAGACTATAGATGAAGTGTAAAGTTGCACATCCTTTATAGAATAGATGTTGAAAGGATTTTTTTTACTTCAGTAATGAAAATTCTCTTCCTGATCGTATTTATATGAAAAAACTCGCCGATGGTGCTATGATAGACAGTGACCTGATCGATCCAAATTCCAATTTTGGGATGGTCTTGGTGGCATGAAAAATGGTTTAATCCTAAGAACGTGACGTTTTTTGTTAATTTCTTTCCTATACCTCTTTTTCCCGAGAATGTTTTCTTAAAGACGTATACAGTCAGTTGGATTCGTACATGCATTATGCTGCCTTTAGTAGGTATTTTTGTATAGAAAAAAGGGTAAAAATTCGACAAAGCTTTTATCTATCAGCTTTAACCCAACAACTTTGTCGTTGTTAGGTAGATATCTTATCCTCGCTTGCACGTTCAACGCAACGTTGGAATGGTTGATGGTCGGAGAAAGTGAATTAAAAGAAAACAAGTCACTAATGGAGGTTCAGGAAATGAGATAAGGGAGAAATAATTTCTCCGGATCTTCCTGGTTTTATGAATCATCTAACTAAATCATCAAACGGTAGCGGAAAAGTGAAATAGTCCTTTGCAGAATTTGTGTGTTCATGTTGAGCAGACGTAGCATTCTTTAGACATAAAGCAGCTTTTTTATATGGCTTAAACAACTTTAAAAAACTTTTATGAAATTGTTTGAACAATTCCGTCTTTCGTTCGGTAGAATTTAAATAATAAATTAAGGCCAGATTAAATTTCAAACTTTTACTAACTCTTTGCATAAAACTAATTACTAATTCAATCAAGATAGGTTTTTTCTCTTAAAAATTCCCCGAATTAGAATTACCTGCTCTTCAACTTGGCATTCGAGTCTGGAGATGACACGGTCTTTTTCTCTGACGGCTAATTGAAGTGTGCAAAGCTTATCAGCTTCTTCTCCCATTGCCCACGTTGCTGCATTTGATGTAGCTTCTGAAAGCTGCTGCTCCATCACACGAACCTGTGAATTTAGAAAAAATACGTTTTTTTAAGTAATTTGCATTCTTTCGTTTTATGTTCGCATTATAAAAGCCTCGCCTTGGCAAAGCGTCGCGTCATTTCGCTCTTTAATCATCATAATTTACAAACGAATGAAATGAAAGAGGAAAGGAAGAAAGCTCATTATTCATTTAGGGATTGCATAATATTTTTTTCTTCAAAAAAATTTCACTAACATTATTCAGTTCTTTGCTTTAAAAGACCGTATAAGCATACAAATACGGAAACGTAATATGTAAACTAAAACTCCAAGCCAAAAGGTAAGATAATACAAAGCTTAAGCTGTAATTTGCAAAGCTTTATTTTAAACATAAATAAGTTCATACAATCCATACAATGCTCCAGTTTTATTAGAAAAGGTACTTTGGGAATTTACAAAATATACACCAGAAATGCACAGGAAGCTGAGTAAGAAAGAGAACCCGCTGATGTCTACAAATTGCCTCTTTTCCACCGACATTTAATTAGAAGTGACAAATGTCAAGAGATATTTCAATGTCGGCTTTCATCGCTAGAAGATCCTGTTTCAAACTTTGAAATGAATTAGTTGGCAAACAACGTACCCGGTGAACGTAACCATAATATCTAAGGAAAACCAGTCGTTGGGAACATACCTAATAAAAGCTTGCTGCGTGGCCGCCTTTGCCTTTTTCTGCAACTGAACATAAACAACTTTTTGTCTTATGAATGTTTAGAAAAGTTTTAGTTTCCCTTACTTCTTGTAAAAAATAACAACTTTTGTTGAAAATATATGTAACTGCAGTGGGAAAACATGCTGGCGGTTTACGACCCTTTACAAGCTGCTGAGCTATTAAAGTAACTTTTGTAGTTGTAAAGAAAGAAGGATGGAAAAGTATAGAAAGGGAATCGAGGAAGAGAGAGTTCCTTATGGATTCAAGTTCTTCCAACCAAGAGATTCTTGCATAAAATGGAAATTATGCATTAGGTACGAACGATATGAAAAGGAATAAGAAATGAAGGACCTTAATGAATAAATGTGAGCAGGAAAGGAACGTGGGGTATTTATTTAAAATACCGAAATCCAACGAAAATTATTTTGTGGTGGCTGTGGTTGTGGTAGTATGCATTGTATGGTGCTATTAAGATATTATTAAGCTAATAGAGTTGAATAATGATCCAAGTTTCGGAAGATTGTAGGAAAAGTAAATATCGCCTAGTTGTTTTACACAAAGGCACAATAAGATGGTAGTTTTTGGTTATTATTGTGTGGAAATGGACACCTATCTACTGTATGCCTTCACCACATCGAGCTATAGTACTAGTTATGTATTGCATTGTCTTAGAGGTAGTTCTTCGTAGGACAGATCATACTAAACTGATTAAGATTCATTATACTTTCAAGTGCCAACTGCAGTAAGCGTTTCTAAGTAGTTCTTATATGGTTGATTCTCTGTGGTCGGTCGGTTGCATTGCATCTTTATGTTAGAGGGATACTATTTGCACATTTACTCTCATAAAATTACTTCAAAAAGGAGAACAATGAATTGAAACAGAAGGCATATGCTAGTAAGGCTACCTTAGCATAACTAACTTTCATCCTCAATTCCTTTATATTTATTCTCCATGGAGTTCCCATCCATAGAGGAATTTAAATTTATGGATATTCAGCTTTGCAATTCAGATGCAAAGTAGATCTTATTTTGAATAGAATCGTATTGTAGAATACCACCTAGTTCAACTACGCGGGTGTATGTATAATGCTTGTGAGTATAGAGAAATAACTGAAATTATAACTTGGAGTTGAGTCTAAAGTATGTTGGTAATTGGCAAGCTTTAGTAAAGACCCAACCATTGTTACATTTAGCTGAACAGAACCGTAAAATGCATGCCTGCCATAAAGTAAAGGCTGAAGAACGATATGTAACTTAACTAATTAATAATCCATATTTGTAACCGGTAACACCCCATTTTGCATTCTAGGCTCAAAGTTCTAATACGAATGAATTACTTAAAATCTTCTTTAGACGAGTAATATATACGCTGTAATTTCAATGGTTTTATTCTCATGAGTCAATTACAACCGAAGACTTTGAATACTAATAAACCGTTGTAAACGTATGTAACAAAGAGGTGTAAACAACCGTTAAATGTCACTTGGGTGCGCGCGGTGTGTGCGGAGTGAGCGCGCGGTGTTTGCGGAGTGAACGCGCGGTGTGTGCGGAGTGAACGCGCGGTGTATGCGGAGTGAGCGCGCGGTGTTTACGGAGTGAACGCGCGGTGTGTGCGGAGTGAGCGCGCGGTGTTTTCAGAGTGAACGCGCGGTGTTTGCGTAGTGAACGCGCGGTGTTTGCGGAGTAAACGCGCGGTGTTTGCGGAGTAAACGCGCGGTGTTTGCGGAGTGAACGCGCGGTGTGTGCGGAGTGAGCGCGTGGTGTTTGCGGAGTGAACGCGCGGTGTGTGCGGAGTGAGCGCGCGGTGTGTTAGCAAAAAGCCCGATCTAGAAATTC
>JAQFZX010000982.1:0-39046 GCA_034682405.1 Hydroisotoma schaefferi | reverse complement strand
AGAAAGGGAAAAAGTTCATGAAAACCGGAAACTGCGCCTTATCATCCGGGGCGCCTTATCATCCGGGATTTACGGTAGTGGTTGCTCGACGTGTAATACCACCAAGAGTTATGCCACCGGTAATTGGGTCTTGCCTACCTTACTAAATTTTCGCCTTCCACAACAATTATCATTTTTTCTGATTTCTAACACTAATTATCATCGTTAGGTACTATACTCCTTGATAGAAAGTATCTTTGCATGTAAGAAGTTGATCTCGTCTCTCAATTTTATTCCGATGCTCTAGCGGAATACAGTTTTAGCCCAGTCAATTGGGCTGATATGACCACGTTGCGTGCTGTCCGTGTCTGTGTGTATCGAAATAATGACAATGCGATAACTTTCGAAATAATGAAACCACGCCGCCAGAAGGTAGTCCAGGTCTAAGGCTAAGTTCGTAAACCAGCCTGATTGGACCACCAGTGATCCATGGGGGTCAAACCAACCCCTCAAATTTCGAAAAAAGCTGTACCTTTACTTTTGTTCGACAGTAACAAATAACTGTCTATTTTTAATCCGAAGTCGAAGTACCGGTGGGGGTCAAATAAACCAGGTTGGGTGAAACATTTCAAAAATGGTGTCCGTGTACTTTTGCTCGAAAGTAACAAAACCGATTTTTATTAAGGTTGTTTTTTTGGTATTTCCGTACATTTGGGGTAATTTCAGCAAAAAAGTGTACACCAAGTCGTCGCATACAATCGTTGAAACTTGTAGGTGGTAGAAGCAGTATTGAAGAAAGTCAGCATCTTGCGAGAAATCCAGGATGAAATTAAGTACGTACCAAACCTGTCTTACGAAATACGTAAGATAGGAGATCAAGAAATTTTGTCAACTTTCGTCCCTCTTCAGTCCCATTTCCATCGACTAAAACGCATTAATCTGCTGAATGAAGCGTATCATCTCATCCGCTCATCCATTTCGTGTACAACATAAGAATTTGACTCGTAGTCTATAGGCTCTCTAGGTGAATGGACGGATTGAACGGTTCATTTCTTATTGTTATTATATACGGTAACGTCCTAATACAAGCTACAGCATCTGCTCCCTCCTTCAAGTCACTGCCACTAGCTGTAGTATTATCTGTTCTAGAGTAATTTAGGAATTTCATTCCGGAAGATAACCCCTCCTTAAGTATTGCACCATTATTAGGCCCTATTACTACTGCTACCCATTGAATTAAAATCATGCAAGTGTATACAATCCATTTTATTCCGATAATGAATGCTACTATTATGCACTAAAGTACCTAATTCTAGATCTAAACGCTCTCCTTCCTCCTCTTCTTCCTAGCCCAATCATTCCCTTCCTGTGTGGCATCTGAGCTGGAAAAGTCACCATTACAAAAGGAAGGAATGGAAAGTTAGAGTGCAGTGCTTTTACTCTTAAAAAGCCCACTGCATTTAAGAGACACACTTGAACGAAGCCCATTCATTATGTGCGAGCGAACGAATGAATACTTAGATCACGAAACCTAATCCCGATTTAGATCAGACATAGTAAGCGATATCTTTTGTATTCATCAATACATTACAGTAAGCATTAAGACATTTTAGTATCGGGGAGAATTTCCATAAGTTCCCAACCATTATTATTGCTTTGTTCTACATTAACTTTTAAATTTATCAACGGACAATATAAAAGAGCAATGGATAGTTATCATGATTCAATCGTACAGAACAATCAGATGGAAACAATCTAATTCCATTTTATAACGGACGGTTTGTTCTGAATTACTTGTGTATTAATTTTCCTACCTTGTATCCCTGACAGTGGCCCGGCTACTGTTAAATTCCTGCCGTTTTTGAGGGTTCTATTGATGATTCTATTTCACACAAGATTTAATAGGGCTCGTGGTGCTTTTAATAGTATTAAAAGTGGGTTAATACTCGAGGGGTCTATGTAGTCATGGTGGGGTTATTGCCTTGGCTGCTTGATGCATTAGAATTGAAATTTTAATTTAATCCTGACACTTTCCAGTATTATCAATGAGTTTGAAAATTACACGTCTTTGTGGGATTTTGAACTGAGAAAACATACGTCCTATATAATAGCCCAGTTTAATTTATATCAGATTATTCTTTAAAATATTGACAGAGAGGGAAAAAACTACACTAATTTCTTCTTGGCTAGCCTTATTTTCTACAGTCTAATTAATCATAATTTATCTTACCCAGAACAGACTCAAAGTTCCTGCAATGCCAGCAATGTCACAGCGAAAAGAATAAATTGACTATTGCATACTCCGACCGTTCCTTTCTGCCAAATTCTCTCCACGCATCACATCCAACTTCAGATTTATCCTCACTACTTTTTATACGTTTTCTCAGAAGACATTAAACCAAATGCGCAAAAGTTATAAAACATTTGTGGACAAAGTACTACTTGACTTTCTCTCTTCTCTGGCTCCATTCTATTTTGAAAATATTTTCGCTGACTCGGCCTCATAATCCAATACTGTTTAAAGTGTTCTCGTATATTTTCAGCGTTTGATCTGGCTTCATCGTATTCGTTGCCTTGTATCAGTCAGTAGTGTAGTCACATTCAGCAGAGCAGTAGAAAGTAGTACTAGAAGTCAATATAAAAGTCTCAAGAAAGTCATTCAATTGATTGAGATAGAGAAAACCCCCTTAAAAATAACCATTCAGCATGATGGTTAACTAAAACTCAAGACAGTCATAAGTCTTTACTTCTACTACTGTACCCCTTAACTATGCATGGTAGTCTTATTTGTTACCATCTCAATTCTTGACTGGATAATCTTATCAAAGTTGCTTTTTATGCTGGTTTATGCTTGGTCAGTCGGACAAGCTAGTTAATATGTCAGGCTACTAATGCTAGTAGTAGTAAAGAAGGAAACGGAAGAAACTATAATAGAAAATATTGAGTTTCAATTCTTAATTGAGTTTGCCATTGGGAAGAGCAGTTGAAAATTAAAAAACCGTTGTAAACGAATGCAAAAAAGAGGTTGTAAACATTGTGAAAATTTTGAACGATCACGTTAAGCGATAGCGTGATATACGCAAGATGTATGGGCGATAAAGCTCTTTGCATACCTTTAAAATGATACCACATTATCACATTGAACCCCGAAAACCCAAATCTGAAAACGGAACTTTAAAAAGTTTAACCTTTCAATGTCCGGACATCGAATCTGCTAGCCAGATTGATGATCGGTTATTCACATAAGGAGATTTCCAGCCTCTTAATAAACCGTCGTAAACGCGCGTAACGCAGAGGTGTAAACAAGCGCTATTTTTTATGACGTCGTATGAAAGTGTATTTTGTTATGAGCGCACGATATGTCAGAAATGAGCGCGCGATTGTCCAGAGTGAGCGCGGGATGTGCCCGGAGTGATCTTGCGATCTGTCCGTAGTGAGCGCGCTATCTGTGAGGAGTGTGCACGCAATGGGTCCGGACAACGCCCGCAGATGGTCAGTGAGAATGCCCAAGTAGTATCCTATGAAGTAGCTGACGTTGTGGGTATCATTTACCACTAAAGTCTCACAATGCCCCATTGTGACCTTTTTGAGGTCATAACTTTTGGTGACCAACCTTTGGTGATCCTTGGCCTTACGGGGTGTGCTTAAAATCGACCATCTTCAAATTTACTTTCTAATTTACCTCAAGAACCAAATACCGAAAGTAAAAGTTAAAAAACCGTTCAAGAGTTATCGCAAGAACGGTCAGTCAGCCCGTCAGTCAGCCAGCCAGACAGAGTGATCGGTCATTCCCATAAATAAGCTTACACCTCTTAATAAAGAAGCTGGCCACTATGCCTAGTAAAAGGAGCAGTAAACCTACTACGACGGTCATTTTACTTTGCTATGCAAGACGGTATTATTATTCTCCTCTAGTTTCATTCCAATTTAAGAGATTCAGATTCGAGACTTTTCTCTGCTTTCACTTCTTGAGATTTTCGTAGTTTGGAATCACATCAATGCACGATCATAGACATCAAAGAATCTTACCTGCATAAAATAGTAGAGTGGCACAAATAGCAAAAGAAATGGGTTGTTTTGACAAGGAGAAACCCTCAGAGTTGTGGTAATTTTGTCTGATGAGTTTAATTGATGTGCTACTCGTGTCGTTAAAAGTTTAAACGATCCAAGTTTCCCGATATAAAGTACCACTAAACGATGCCTGCATTGCAAGTAGAGTAGAATATCATCTGCATTCAAGCTCCTTATGCTAGTTGGATCTTGGATATGATTAGTATGTATGGACACTCTTGATCTGTCTTAATCAAGAATTTCCATGCTTCTAGCGGATCCGTCTTAAGGGTTGTTCAGGGGCCAGGGGCATTGAGTTTTTGCCGTTCTAATAGTATAAAAGCTGGGTTTTACGAGTAAAACGTGGAAATGTTCTCATTTTGAAGCAGGCATGGAAAGTTTGTGTAAAAGATTAACTCTGGAACGTAAAAATCCACCTAGTGGAAGCCAAAATCAAAATAGTTGCATTACCAGTTTAAAGCTTTCATAATTAGAAAAAAAGTTTTTGTTGAGAAATTTAACAGAGTTGAACCAGTGTATATGCGTTCTGTAATTTTAGGTATCAGACTTCCTTTGATATTATGTACCTGATTGAAAAACCACTTTTTAAAAATGTTAATACAAATTTTAAATGTACGCGTAATCCTTGATTGCGTTTATATCAATACGTTTGAGTTGAAAGTTACTGATAAAAATGAAGCAATAATGCCGTTTACCTTTACAGCAGCCGCTTCAGAAAGTTCACCCAAACAAAAATGGAATCCATCCCAATCAAGCCAGGAAAAACTATGGAAGATAAAGATTTTTCATCTGAACATCTTATAGATTTCGTCTCTAAACCGGGCAAGCGAATCCAAGGAAGAAAAAGAATAGACGGAAAATTGACATTTGAAACTTCATATCCTTTCCCCGTGCGACTGTACAAAAAGATTATTAAGGTAAGTATTGTTTTGGTGTCACAATTTCATGATCAGCACGTCAATGTCTTAACAAAATTCCTACTCATGTTACATGCCTATCTTTCACTCCATCAGTCTACTACTAACTATTTGCTCTTAATGACTTCAACTTTCACAAGAGCAGCACAGTAGCAAACTGAAAAATAATACAAAAAGTATCATAAAAATCTTGGTCGTTGGGGAAAAATGACTTGAAATCATACGTACTACTTTCACAACCTGCCTTGTGCTTACACTTAAACGAAGAGATGAGGGATTAAAAAAAGTATCTATATTTTGTCCTTTATATAATTTGAAGAATACGTAAAATATATATTTAGATGAAAAAAGCAAGGACTTCCGTTCCTCAGGAACTGTAGAATCATTATTACAAGTAGGAGAACGGAAGAAATGAATTTGGTCCTTCTCTGCGTTCGTGTCCCTAGGAAATGAGCAATACAATCGTCTCAATCCCGTCTGATGCAGTTAATAGATGAACGCTCCACTGATCTTGCAAATAAATCTTGTAAGGGAGCAAAAGTAAAAGTTGTATTCCACATAAACATGGGTCTCTTCTGTGTTCAGGATTGTCCTATCCTTTATGAACACTTCTACATTCTAGAAATACATTAATATACTTCTCTGTAAGTAAGACTAAGAACAAGTATTATTAATATTAGCCCCTTTCTGTGATACTTTGTTCTTGGATATATCGTATGCCCCCCCCCCGCGCTGCTTGGCCCTTCCCTTTAGCTGATATTCATAACCTAATCCCAGCAAGCTAGAAGATGTTGGAAAGACTTGTGACCCGGAGTAGAAATGAGAATATGTAAATGCAAAATGTATTTGAAATGAGAAGAAATCGTTATCTGTCCCTGTAGAGTCCTCTTCTTAGGAATTAGACGCGTCTCCCATTACCAATATACTCTGATTATGATACCACTGAGGATACTTTTATGCCCTTCTGCTCTAACTTTCTTGCCACCCTTTATAGAAAAAAATCCCTTATCCATTTTCATAACCAAAGTGTCCCATAGCCAAGTGCCCTTAGACCAGTCAGCAAGCCTGCATTGTAAACAGCTATGGACTTTCGTAGAAACACCCGGCTAGAAGCAGCATTGCCGCATATCGGCATGGTAGCAGTAAAGGACTATGTTCAAGGGACCTATTTAGCATCCATTCCAGTGTGTTTGTAATAGTGGTGACCCCAATTTTTTTCTTCCTTCCGCTGCCATCAAGTATTATAACTAAGAAAGAAGTATGGACAAAGTTTTGAAATTACTCATTAGTAATTGCCTTGCCTTTCCAACGCCTCCGTATCTGGTTGAGTTACCCACTGGGCGGGTGAGACCATTAGCGCGTATTCATTTACCTCTTTCATATGGTGATTCATCCATCAAAGATTCATCATCTGGAAATACCAACGTATGAATTTATCCATGAGCTCTCTAATCTTCAGTGTATGATCCTGCATGAAGTACATTTTACGAGCAAAGTTAAATAAATGCTACGATACCTAAAAAGACATAAAAAGTGGCTGGAATCGGACAAAATCATGTTGGGAAGGGTCTTATGGAGGTGCTGTGATGGGGGTGTTTTAATTGTGTTAGTTCTTCTAGTAGGACAGATTCATTTAGGTACGGTGTGGTCTCTGCAGTTGATGAAGCCATAATAATAATAATTCTAGGTGTGATAGTCTTATTGAGTAAATAAATTATAAAACTCCGCTCACACCATAGTGTGCTGTCCAAAAAGCATAGTCAGACCGAACTAAACTCCAAGTCCAGTCTAGTAATGTGGAGCTCTATAAACTATGAAGTTAATGGACAAAGTTAGCGAACAATGTAAAAGAGATAGAGAGCCAAGCACTTTCACCCTGGTTTTCATGCATGAATACTTCATTCATGTGACTTCTTTTGGCGTTCCTGGAGCCGAAACTATTTCTTCGTGCCAAGTCTGATCACTCTTTGTCACTTTTAACAAACCAAAACATCCCTTAGCTCTCTCTGAAAAGTAGCAATTTTACTCCAAGAACAAACTTACTTGATCTTTTCCATGCTTGGATGGTTGAAGAGAGAACTGCAAGAAGGGGAGCTATCATCCTTGTTTCTGTTTTCCTGTGCATAGAAATGGGCAGAATTTTTGTGGAGTCGACTGCTGTCTGCTGAATAAAATTGTATTTTTTACTACTGACTAGGGATTCCTGCTTGCATGAGTTTCGTAGGGTACCATTGACTGGTGTAACAAAGGGCTACAAAGGTGGAAGATATGATGGACAGAAGATGATCTTCGGAGAATTTACGACTCAGTTGTTGTTATAAGTGTTCAGAGTCATGAATCGTATTTCGTGAATGCCATATGCTGGCTAAGCAAGGATTTGGGAGCTTCGAATCCTTCAAGGATCTCCAATGTGGGAGATCCAAGGTCTCCTGTCACAACGAAATATAATTTTTCATAAAAAAAATGACCAAGTTACTTTGGATAGGGTCTACGACCGTCACCGTGTGAATATCTCTTGTTGAACTTTCTTTGAGCAGAGATGTCAATTGAAGTAGGAGGGTGGTAAGTGAAAAAATGAAGTGAGACAGAAAAAAAGTTGGAGAAAAATAAATTCAATATACATAAGTTCGGAAGTGGGTGCCCATGAGAGGACTTTCCGGACCTAGTGGATTTGACTTTTATGCATGAGATGGCGGACAACATGGGCGAAGGGCATGCAAAAACTATTCTAACTCTTTGTACTTCTGTTCAGCTCCTTATTCTTATCTCCAGAACGATTTTTATCCATCATGCTTCCTTCCAAACTTTGGCAAACTTTCACTTGCCTATTACAATACGATAGTAAAGGCAATGTTGGAAGTACGTGTTTTTTGATATTTCTTAAATTCTTGTTCTTCATTGTCCTTCTGGGCTTTGGTTCAGACAGCACAGGCTTTTCTGTGAACTGCCTTCGTGACAGATAGATTTGGCGATTTTGTCTCAATTTTTGGGCCACAATCGATCTTTTCATGTCCACAGGGGCTTAGGAAAAAGAGAATCTCGTCGTTTTAAGTATCTATAGATTCTAAAGTTAGCTATTACTTTTTGTCAGTTCCATTTCGAAATAGTTTTTGGTCGCTCATCATTAACGATTGTCCTTATGGCTAAACGCACTAGCTTTTGTCTGTTCATGTTTACATGAACAATATAAAATACTTGTACATCACCCTCAACCATCCATTCGCTTATCGTGCAGAGCACCAAAAATAGTAGAGCTATCGGAAGCTCTAGTTTCCCTTTTCTCCCTAAGACGATAGTGAAGATGATCTGCTGAAGTAGTTTCTAGCTTAAGTACGTAAGAAAAAGGATGGACCAACGGAAGCTCATGTGTCACCTGCAGATTTTGTTACTGTTCCAGCCTTCTGCCATCCCTGTTAGTACCAAAGATCCAAATTCAAGTCTACTTCATGCTCCTCGGGGTCCATTCTATGACCATTTCCGTGGACAAGGGATGCTGACATCAAAATTCTCATCACATCCTATCCGGTCATAATGCTTAAAGAGCAAAAGTAGATCATTTCCATTACGTCTGCATTTCTGTGCAGCTGCAGTAGCTAGTCAAAATAAAATAAAGGCTAAAAACTATAGAAGAAGAAACTATCGTTGACTGTTCTGAAATAAAATATTGGACACGTTTGTATGGACATTTGTCGTCGGGAAAAAATGCGGAAGCTTTACTTCTTTTCCTTCTATATTTGTCTTCTTAAGCTGGAGGGAGAAAACTCTGTTTTAACAATCTACTCTAGTCTTCAGAATCTTAAAAATAATGAAAGGAAACCCAAAACGCCACGACGACAAAATATTATTCAAACGAATGCAAAACTCAATATGACAAGCTTAAAAGAGCAATAAATCGAACGGAAACGCAACAAATGTTTGAAACGTTTATAACAAAAATATCTTCATGACCTTCTTCTTTACACTATTTTACCCAGTGGTTCAAATTGGTAATTTTAGGCGATAAAGACAACGATAAGCGGTACAGAAAAGCCAGTCAGGATTACACTTTCTGAAACTTACAATATTTTCAGTATAAAATCCTCTGAGTGCAGCTAGCAGAGCTCATTCCAGGGCGCTATGGCGCAATATATGTATAATTCTGATTATCTTGCTTAAAAAATATCACTTGTTCCATTGTTCGGTTTCAGTTTTTCTTTTATTGCACGTAAGGACTATCTATCCCCCACACCCCCATTTCTCCCTCAACCTCCACGATCACACTTTTGTTTTGTGCCAAAATCATATTTTTATGGCTTTCATAGGAAACTAGAAAAACTGTATTTAATGACCCTGTAGGGGGTTTTGACCCCCTATTGGTCTATAGGTTGACGGATTTGGCTCATATCCTAAATTAACTCATAAATATATGTCAGACCACTATGTGACAAATTTGGTGTCGGTGGCACTATTTGTTCGAGTTATCATACCAACAGATAGGCAGACAGATAAACGGGCATGGCGATCTGCATAGCCCTAGAATCAAAATTCAAAATAAATGTCATCCATCATTAGAAGTCTAAGTACCGTATTTCCCGATTTAATTTCCCTGGGGAATTATTGTTTCGAAGGAAAAATTATAAATTGTATTAACATGGACAAGATAGGGAAAATTTAATTTTTTAACATGAAAAGGTAGTGGGGAATTACACCGGGGGGGGGGGGGGAATTATTTCGAGGGGGGGGGGAATTAAATCGGGAAATACGGTAATTATATTCTGGACGTGTTTTGAGTTTGAAAAAATCCGTGTAGCACCACTTTTTGCATTGTTCAAAACTAAAAAAGCGGCTGATACCGGTAAAAATATTTTACGAAACTTCGTGTTAGACTGCCTCTCCTTTTGTACCCAACCCCAATCAAACCTGTTATATTTTGATGGAGTTGGATTTGAATAAGTATCATAATTCTGGGACGTTCTTTTACACGGCCTAAACTATTTGTTTGAAGCTCTTGATTTAAGCTCATTTAAGGCTCCTTACTCCATCGACCATTTCTTTACTCTTGATGAATTTATATTAAGCCATCGACGCATTAAACGTGTTACGAGATGACCACCGACCGACGAGGAGAGGACTAAGCTTGTCATTTATACAACCACAATATAAGTGGAAGAGTGATCATTTAGAACTATAGTAATAATAGCTGCAGCATAATGGTAAAATATAACTAAAACAAAACTTTCCCCTCTATAAAACTTTATTCCCATTTAGGCAGGCAGGAGCAAAGTATGCGATGCATTCTAGCTCATCTTCCCAGATTTGGCGGAAAGTGGTGTAATAATGTGTACAATAGAAGTGGGCTCAGTTAGGGTTATCTCGTGAGTATTATCAGTCGAGACACGGGTGGCCTAGAGTAGAGGACGAGGGGTTGAGCAATCTAAATGGAAATGAGTCCGAAATGAGAGAGAAAACAAGTTCATTTGGCTGACTAGTTGACTTCACTACTTTTTAGGATATTGTACATAGTCGAATGAAAATTTTAAGTATGCTTGAAATGCATGAGTACTCGTGAACCATACAGAGTAAGATACGTATGTATGCACTCATCCGCAGGGGTACAGTTACAACTACAACTACTTGTTTGTCTTACTGGCTGAATGTACCGTGGAACAAACAAACACGCCCTCTTACATGCTAGATGCCATCATCAAGTATCAGGTTTTTAGTGGAGGATTTCATGCATAATATCATGTGGTTAGTTCTACTACGATTTCTCCAGCTCCAGTACGTCCATTTAAGATCGAGCGATATAAGCCGCAACTTCGGCACTTTTTATACTCTGATTTTTGAAAACTTCCTTTCTTTTATGAGAGAACAGAAGAATGAGATTGCAAGGCATTCATCATATAAACGATGGCGAAGCCCCTCCACTACTGCATTGTCTCTCATGGCTTTCTACTACAGTCCGCAACTTTCTTCCATTCTCAGAGAGAATGGTCCCCATCCAGGAAATGATACTAGGTCCATTTAACATTTACTGCCATCATTCTTGAATTTCATACCCTCCTTATAATATTATACTTACTCGGTGGTAGTTTGAGCTTTACTCCTTGAGGTGAGTATTTTGACACAAATTCTCATCCCACAACAATTTTGAATCCATTCTTGAAAAAAAACTCAGTTTTGCTCCTAAAGAAAATCCTTGAACCGTGGATTGAAGAAGAAAGTCTTCTCGTTTAAATATGAGATCCTCATAATGCCTTTTCTGCTTTCTTGGTCAAGCCGTATGTAATTATCAGGGAATTTTTGCTGAAATTGCTTATTTGATATTTTCATTCGACACTCAACTCTTCGGGGAAGGGTGAAAGTATTTTTAATTTAATTGGATTTGAGACCGGCAGGCAAGCCAACCTTTCTGACTCGCAGGGACAAAATGTGAAGATTTCTTAACTCAGATAACGTTTAATTGCTTTCCCAAGATGAGTGGCTTCAGAACTGTCTGTGATGTAAAGATTGTATTATTTGCTCTTCTGAGACGTACAGTATGAGCAGCGAGGTCTTGGGTGTTTTACCGTATCATTACGTTTCTAGACTAAGTTACAATACACTCTCTTTATACAGCAGCACCACTTGCAAGGAAAGGCCTTGATTCCATTATCATAACCATTCTTGGTTTGGAACGGAAATGCATGCATGGATCGTTTGAGTGTGGAGAAAGATAGGAACGACGACGAAGACAAGACTCCACCTCAATGGCTAAGATAAACGGCAAGCCCAACTGCTGGCGATAGAATTCAGTTCACTGGGCTTGGTTGGCTTGTAGAAGGGTGTGGGGTGAAGGTTTCTAAAATCCAAAATTTATTGTCGTTCTTCAACGAAATTAAAAATGCTATCTGATCCCACTCATAGAAGATTCGAAATCACTTCCAGAGTCTTGACAGAAAAATCTTCTATCTTTCCACCAGCAGTACCGCTATGCCATGGTAAGTAGATAGGTAATAGTATGTGCTGCAAGCGAGAAAGGCTCTTCGTATTCATGTAGATTCATCTTGTCCCCTTCCCGGTATGTTCTTGATCTTTTCAATTTCATGTATCTTCTCTCTACTTCACGCTTTCTCTTATGACATTGCTCTGAAACTACTGGCTCCCCTTAAGCATACTAAAATCTACACTTCAATTCAAAAAGTTCTGCAAACCGTTCGGTAAAAAGGTTAACCAAGATCCCTAAAAACGTAAGTGCCAAGACACCAGTTGTGGTGAGATAAGAAAACCCCAGTGATCTGGTCAGACGTCTATCTGACAATGGATAAAATAGCTTTCTAGCCCGACCATCGTCCAACTTAACTATAGCTTATCTAATTCTGGCGTTGCGGCAGCGTTAGCAACTTTTTCTGGCTGCTGTAATTTTTGACCACCTACTTCACCAAAGCACGTTTCTAAACTAGGTAGCTAAAACGTCTCCTAGGTAATCCTATATCTCACTACAAGAACTATTTTGTACTTTTATCTCGCTAGATCTTAGCCGGAGATGCTACTTCACTTGTATACGATCATTGGGAGAAACTGTAGCAAAGTGAGGCTAAAAGTGAAGCACAGAAAAGCATTCAGTAAAACCTTAAAGGCATGAAAAGTCCTTCAGTTATTCTAGTCCATGCCTTCGTTTCCATTCCTTCTTAGCCCAAAGCATTCACTCATTTTTCACTTAAATTAAACATTAGCTCTGTATAAAAATATAAACACACATACACGTGAGACAGAAAAACACGCTTCGTAATACTCTGCACTTTCCATTGATATCAGAATCAGAGTGGCACTGTGGCAAAGTAAAAATCAAGAAGAAGCCATATTCGGTAATTGTTGCTCAGTGAAAGTGAACAGAGTGAACAGAGTGCACACAACCCAACCACTTTTATTTGTATAGAATCCAACAAGAATAAACTTTACACTTGTACTGACAAACGCATTTTGAGTATAATCTTAGAAACGTGTACTGGTATCATTAGACAGGGCCGTCTACTAGCCAAGCCGATCATAGTGTACTTATACATTTCAGAAAGCAATCTTAATAGCAGAATGGAACAAAAAAGCACCGATGCAAAGGAAATGCCGAGTAACAAACAGTAGGCAACTCTTAGCTCAAACCCACACGTATATATGTTACATTTACCTATGCTAAAATGGTTGGTAGTTGGTACATTCGAAGAGCTTTCTTCCACACTTTTGTTTAGGAAAAGTATCTACAATATGTAAGAACGGAAACAATTTCCACCTTGTTGTGTATATCTAAAAAGAAAGCCGCCTCGATCTTCAGAACACACGTTTCAATCTTGAAAGGCTTGATTTAAAGATTAAGCCACAAAATATAAGGGTAAAATGTATCTAAAGAAGGACCAGAACATTCCAATTCACTCAAGAAGCCCTACAACTACTTTTTATACTTTTGCCTGCTACAATACAGCAAGAAAGTTCTCACCACCGCACCGCTTTCTCCTAGCTCTACTACTTCTCTACAACAACACATTTCCGAATACACGAAACTATTTCCCTCGAGCAAGTTTCAGCACTTTTTCATATTTGATGTGATTTTCTTACCCCTTACCTCACTTTCCATTTTCCTCACTCCAACCAAACTGTCTTTTAGCCAGAAGTTTGGTATTCACAATCCATGATACGATAAACAACATAAAAAGATGCATCTACTATAGAAAATAACTCTATCATCCTCCTCAAGATCTTTTTTGTGTTCCATTGCGCGCCCATATACACTCAACACCTATGCAATTCTCAGAATGTTGAATATATAAAGAGCATGTGAAGGAGCTACTGGTTACCTGACTCCCACTACTATGCATACAAAATCTTTGGCATATTGTTAGCACGAAGGAAAGCATTAAGAAGTTGAAACTGCACTTCCCTTAGCCACGCAGGCACAGGATTCACTGAGACCGGAATGCGGGACCGCTAAGAAAGCGATTGAGAAAAATTCATCCGCTTCAATCCTCTTTGGTATTAGCTTCGCTTCGACGAAAGTGAAAAGTTTTGCAAGTCTTTTAATCTCTAGATACATATATAGAGTATAGAGGATTCAACAGGATGGGGATTCTTACTAAATAATATGTTTCTAGTAAATCTAGAAGTAGTAGTTGCAGTAACAAAAGTTAGGAGGTATCGTAGTTTATAGGAAAGTAAACTGTAGAAACGGGAGAAAACGCGATTTCTAATGTACATTGCATATGATTGCATTCTGTATTCATTTTTCATTTACGGTTGCTCCATAGGAGGATTTATCTTTTAAAAATTCATTCTTCCCGTTTTCGCTTGTATAAAAGTAATTTAGTAATTGGAATTCTTCGAACTTTTTCTTTCTCTGGGCTAAAAAGAAAATAACAGAACAGCTAAATACAGAATGTTTGGGACAACAGATGTATTTACATTTATAAGTAGGTTGAAAGTGGAAGTTAATTGAGCAGCAACCCAGCTTCACTTAACAATAAGCTACCAGCGACCCGATTACATCGGGTTATATTCATGCTTGGATTTAAAACATTGATGACCGTCTCAGACGGCCGGTGAAAGTCTAAAAATCTTTTCTGGTAGCCACTACCACTTTTTTCAAATTGCACCACCTTCATTCAACAAAACACATGAAATACTACCTCTGCCTTCCTGTAGCTGGCCTCTTTTCCAATCATGCATTGATTTATTCCGGAAGTTTAGTGGGGTGGTTTTCTAAGGGGTTCTCTACTGCCAAAACTAGCATCTTCCTTTCGCGATCGCCATCGCCTCTGGCTGTGGAATTAGATCCTACCAATATATTCTCACAGCAAAGGTTGAAACCTGTTGTTCCTGTCATTTTGTTTGGGCTTTAAAGACTACCTTTCACGTGTGGCAACCTTCTCGGATTTTAAAGACTGTCCGGCCTTCCCTGCAGGCTATCAGTATTTTAAATACCACCTGTACCTTCTGGAATTCCACTGCTAGTTATCTTTCCTGATATCTCTGATAGCCGACCATTTTTCACTGCTTACTTATAGTTACCTTATGCGAAATTGGATACACTTAAAACTAGTAAACATTTTTGTACTCCACTTTCAGCGACGCGTTTATTTATTTTCTTCTTTAGGCTAGTGGACAATTTACAAAAATGAGAATTATTAAATTATTAAAATGATGACTAATTGAATATCTTACATAAGAATTATTTTTCATTGTTAAAAACCATTAGCAAAATAAAAAAATATCACAAAATGTCAAAAACGTTTTAGAAAATATTCGTACCTTGGGTGGTATGAGTTATTTTTGTGTATAACTTTTCATATGAACTCTTCAGATAAATGGTATATAAATGGATAACTAGACTGAGCTGAAGGGTATTTGGGTATCGGTTGTCTAACGTAACAGTTTGACCTTCCTCGTGACTGTGATTGCCGTTCGGTTTGTTGTGGAATTGTATTATGTTTTGGATAATAAGGAGTGTCTTGGTTTCGTCTTGGATTTCTATAAAATGATCGCGATTCTGTGTAATTTGGTTCAAAATATCTGCCTCTGGTCGGAGGGTCCTGTTTTCCAGGATGGAATTTGGAGGCTTGATTTTGCTCATGAAATTGTTTGTATTTAGGCTGTGTGCGTCTTTGATAAGAATTAAATTGATCATTCTGATTTTGTGGCCGGATAAGCGGGTTAACGGTTTGTGTGTGGTGGTGAAAAGTTTCTCCATGCGATGGTTGCCGATGTGAGTTAAAATAGTTCTGTCTCTGATTGTGATCTCGGTATAGTTGGGTGGGATTGTGGGACTAATGTTGCTGTAGCGGTGTCCGAATTTAATACAGAATTAAATCCATTTTTATCAATTTTAAACATGAGGTTCTCTGCGTATCGATTGGTTGTCACTTCCGGAATTTGATTTGGACTCTGTTTTTGCCAAGCCGGCTCTGAAGCAGGCCAAGTGATATTAAGGTTGAAGTTCATACTATTAAACTTTTGAATTCATAATTATCATGCATTTCACAAAATACAAAAGGAATGCTTTGAAAGGTACACTCAGTCAATGGTGCAGAGTAAAAATGTAAAACTTTTACCAGAACTGATTTTTTGAATTTTAACTTGTTTCATGAGGTTTCACTAAAAGAATTGTGCTAGAATACATCTTGTGGAATACTTCAAACCATACAACTTTAAACAAACATATAGCTCTCACAAACAGTTCAATTTGTTTTACAAAAATTTGAAAATCAATTGAAAAGTAATACTTGAATTTCAAAACAATTGTCTTCTCAAAACCAAGGCCACGTTAAAACTGTTTTGCAATAGAAAATCATATGAGAATTGAGAAAGAAGTTCATAGTGTTAGAAGCAATGCAAACATGCTTTTATGATTAGTAGTAAGAATCGGACCTGTTTCATGTAAACGATAAAGAATAATGAAGAAAAATTAGTTTCCTGCCTGCCTAGGACTCCCGATTTTTTTTACATGATAAGTCAAGTTATCCTTCAGTCTTGCACAAGTTGAATGTTTCATTTCGATACGAAATTTATTACAGGCTGCCATAATTTGTTAAGCAGGTTCATAGATATTGGACTCGTTGCATGCGTAGCCTAATTAGTAGTAGTGGTGGGTAGTTGTATTGGTGTTGCGCCGAATTTTGTGTCTAGATAATGAAACAGTCTACCTCCCCCGCGGCAACAGTCCTGTCCAAAGTGGCAGTAGATAGTATGGTAGCGTAGTAATTGGTAAAAGTAGCCTAGCCACAGTGAATTTCCTGGTGAATTCATAATTTAATTTTCTCTTCAATACTTTCCTTTCTCACATAAATATTCCTCCTTTGCTTCTTTTATTATTTGGCTACCTCAGGTGATTTTTCTTCTTCACTTGTTATCGTAATTAAGTTTATCCATCAGCTTTGAAAGAAAGAAAGGAAACATTAGTTTTGAACAAAGTTGATTCCACTATCTATCCACTTTACTTTGGAGCTCCATTATTCTTTTCTTCTCTGGGATGATCCTTAGGGCACTTGCTGGTAGAATGGTTGGCTGACTTATCTAATAGGTAAGCAGGTCACATAAACGCAGGAGGGAATTTATACGATTTCTCTATCGACGAGAAAGATCCCTTCTAGAAAAAGTACTCAGAAAGGTTGTACATCTTCTTTTACAACTAATCTTTTACAACCTTTAAAGACGGATGCATATATCAGTTCTGGGCCTGACGGAGCCCACTGTTCAATACATGTGTGTTTTACTGCCTGACGCTTTATGAAGCTGTTCTATACCAACCTTGCTCTACGAATAAATTCGTGTAGGATTCACTGATGAATCGTTTTCTGCACTATGACTAAAAAAACATTTCATTTATCCATGATTTTCCCCATGCTGCGGCTCAGGCATTGCAAACAAGCAAATACTGGCAGATTTAATTAATTTTAATTTTGGCATGAGATTATCCAATAGTAATTGACAGAACGGGATGTAGACGTTTCTTTAGTAGCGAAGAGGCACGTGTTCAATCGGTCCAATTCTCATTCTCTCCATATTATTCTGTTCATTAATTTAATTTATTAAAATTATTCAGCTTCTGCCCGATTTTTGGACACAGGTTCAAAAAGAATTGCTCCCAAAAATAGACAGGCACCCCTTAAAAATAATTAGGGTTGCCCTCAAAAACATCGTTGCATCGCAACCCGTTGCTCATATAAATATTTTTCAAAATCCAAGAAAAGATTGTCCCGAGGAGGCGTAGCCCTACCAATAGAAAAAAAGGTTACCCCACAAAATAGTTGCCTCCGGCATGAGTAGGAAAGTGACTCTTTTTGACTAGGGTTGCCCACAATACAATTCCTCAAAGTTCTAGAAAAAAGTTGCCCCATAAATGACTTTCTCCGGGGGCAACCTGATTTCAAAATTTTATTAGAGTCCAACGTCGGGGGCAACTTCTGTTGTAAAAAATTCAATCTTTGGGGTAACCTCCACCCCACAAGACTGTCTCCAACCGGTACATCGACTAAGATAAATGAGAGTATCCCATGTTTCCACTACTTGCTCGCCAAACCTAGGATGATCATCTATAAAGATGAGAGAGTTGAGAAGTTTTGAAAGGCCCGTTCATACACCATTAACAACCTGATGAGTCTGTCACTTTTAGATTGACTAATGACATTTACATCAAATTGGAAGCTCTGAAAGCTCAAACGACAGGGCTAGTTGCTAGGGTCTGGCAGAGGAATAAAATATAAAAAGTGAATAGAAGGGGTCTTTTAAAACTCAACACACAGAGGCAGAAAACCAAGCATAATATTATATTTTAAAAATAGTTGGTGCATGCAACAAGGCATTCATTCCTTTCCTTATCGTATTTACTACTGTGTATGAATCTATATAGTTATTTGAACATCGGAGAGGACGGATACAAAGAAAATTACGATCCAAGTACTATATAAAGATGGATCAAGAATATTGTGAAATTCATTACTCGTAACAGTGAGCTGTAGCTTCTGTAGTAGTGTATGTTGTTGAAGTTGTTCTACCAATAAGCTTGAGAGGGTTAGTGGAAGCTGAGATGGAAGAAGTCAGCAAAATGGAAACAAATAGAAACAGAAAGGTCTTACATACGGACTAGGATCGTGGTACGTTCTCAACTAGTAGCGTTCATATCATAAGTCGAGAAGAAAATGTAAGAACATAAATTCAGATAAACGGGAATTTTTCCTCTTTTCCTCAGTAGCTCCAGATCTTATTCCCAAGAACCAGTTTTCCACTCGTGTATATCTTTTACAGAAGCTAAAAACCTTTCAAAAAGATGCAATCCTCTCCTTATATCAATCTATTTGTTTAGTACAGCGACATTGAATGCACACACTCTACTGCACAACTAATACAACATTTACTGTAATAATAATATATGAACTCCTTTGCCTATATCTCTTGATCCGGATACACAATCAACGTCCAAAAAATATCTTAAGATATAAAAATCCACTTCAACTCTGCAAACTTGACACAGCAGCCCGTCAATAGTAGACCAAGATAAATTCTGTAGCTGGAGGTAATGGAGATGGGGTATAAATACATATTACCATTCGTACTACTACCACTTCAAAAATCTATGCTAGAAGTCAGCAGTCAGATAAACTTGCACTAGTCTTAACCATAAAGTTGTTCATCTTGAAAATGAGATGGGAGGAAGACGCATAGAGAGGAAGAAGTAAGAAGGGGAAAGTAAATGGCAAAATGTATTTTATCTCTGCGTTGAGAACGGATGGGACGGCAACTTTTACTTAAGTCATCTCTGTTTTTCTGCTACTCCGCCCTGGTACCAGTACTGTCTAAATATTTTTTACTTGTTTTTCTATCAAACCAGATGAAAATGAGATATCAATCTAATTACTACTGAGTTGGGTTCCTTCAGGATACTACATATAGAAACAGCCAACAACAATATGGTCCGTCAAGTCAAAACATAGAGATAACACTTAATTTATCTATAAAATAGTGAAAGCACATTACATTGTGTAGTATTCGACATTCGTTGCATATGCTACATCACGCAAAGCAGCGAGGAATATGGGAAAAAGCCATGAAGGTAGGTTTGGTTAAGTACGTATTACTAAACTTTATGTGGCATAGCTTCCGTGCTCACTTTACTTACAGACACACATCTCTCTCTTCTCTACGAGCAACGAGGGTGCTCAGTGATGATAGAGACACCCTTTTGTATAGAAAATCCAAGTAGGAAATAATATTTGCTACATTTTCTCCGCCTAGTTTTATTACTCTACTAATTTCCAGTCTCATACTCACCAAAGATAAGGACAGAGATAGATAATGTGTTTTTATACGAAAAAAACGAAAGAAGTAAAAAGCACGGAGAGAGTAAAAAAAGGAAAAGTAGTGAGTAACTTGGGTTTTTTGGAGAAAGCATGACTTGGCTGTGCGAGTGAAGAGCCACCAACGTTCGTATAAGTAATTTAATTTTGTGCACCGGCTTTTACATTTGTAAACGTAATTAGTTTACTGTTTCTTTCTGTATAATTTAATGTAGGTAGGTGTGGAGTTTCCGGGTGGAATCTCTCAAACTTGGCATTTCTTTTCCTTAAGAAGTACTTTCTCTCTCTTTTGGTGAGCAACTTAATTGAATTAAGAGGTACCTACGTTCCACGAACTAAACAACTGCTATATTATTACAGCATTTGACTGTGCGCTACGTTCAGTATGCAAATATTCTAGGCATATATTTCATTAAATGCTTCATTGGTGGCGGACATTTAGTGTGACTGCAGTGTTAGACAAAGACTTCTTTTGCTTCCTTAGTCGTAAGGCAGCATAACTTTCCAGTCCCTTCATTATAGTTGGTGGTGGGGTTTGCCTGTTCATATTCTGTATCTAAATGCGGATGGTTAGCGCTTCAAAAAATCATAGAAGGTTCAATAAACTATCAGAGAGCATATTTTAGTTACAACTCAATAAGATTGTTTAGAACACAAGCTCCGCATTTTCAGTTGCACAAGCATGGAAATTCAATTGTAAAGTTTGGAAGCAAGGAGGGATACGATTTTTATGCATTGATGGCATTTTATTATTACATTCGGGTTGTGGGCAATGTGGTTTTTATTCTAGAAATATACGCACACATCAGAGAAAACGAATAATGTAAGTGAAGCTATGTACTAAAATTCCATGCTGTAGTAATTTATTGCAACAGAAAGACAAGCCAAAGAGTGTCCATTGTATTGGTACATAAAAGGTCACTCGGCAATTGTATTTCCAATTCCTATCTCACGTAAAAAGTTTTTTTTGAATAAAGATCACGTAATTTTACAGTGGAACTAATTATTTATCATTTATTCAAAATTTCTAATTTTGCACATCACTACCCCAAATCCTCGCCCAGACACCGCGGGTTATATGTATAAAAAATGTGTTTTGAAGCAACTTAACATGGGAGAGATACCCATCTTAACTGGTAAAGGATAGGCGTGCGGCATAATTAACGAGGGCGGTATATGGGCGAGGATTTAGGTTTATATAACCTTGTTAAACCATTTTGCGAATTAATGTTTGTGTGATTAATATGATGGTTTTTATTTTGCAAATCATTAGCAAGTGGCCACATTTGACCTTTTTAACTACCATATTTCCCGTTTTAATTTTTCTGTGGCTTTATTACTTCGGAGGGAAACTAATCAATTCTGTTAACAATGACAAGAAAGGACTTTTAATTTTTAATATAGGGGGAATTAAACCGGAGGGGAAATTATTTCAGGGGAGGAATTAAAACGAGAAATACGGTAACCTAAAAGATAATGCGTTTCATTCCTTCATAAAAGTTAATGGTTTATATATGGTTTGTATGGTATAAGTCTGGCATAAGATTGAAATATGATGTGCAAGGCCAAATAAATTTTGTTGAAGGCTGATTTAAAATCTGCTTGTTTAATCGAACCATTCACTATTGAACATGCATAAAATCCCCAAAACATCCTGAACTTTACGCTTAATCCAAGTAAAACCACACTAAAACGTTTATTCATCAAAACAACCTTAATTCTTGTAAAATGATGTGTAGGGGAGAAAAAGACAGCCGATTTGAATGGAGGGAAGTTATAGGTAGATAGTTGGTTAAAATAGATTAAAAAGCAGGAGGTCGCAGTAGCAGGACAACAAGGCACACACCCTAAGTAATCGATTTTGCTTATTAAAAAAGCATGGTAAAATGAACATGATGAGATTTTTTTCTTCTCATTCTTTTCTTCTCAAATATAACCTGGCAAGTCAGGCACAAAGCAAGGCAACCTAAAAAACTACAGCTTCGATCACTCAAAACTAGTAGTTGTGCAGCTCACCATTTCGTCCGTTCTAAAGAAATATTCTAGACACTTGCATAAATGTTTTTAGGCGACCTAGTCGTGTTTTACACCTGGAAGGGCGCCTTGGAAGTGATTTGGATAAAACTTGTATGTAAAGGAGATTCATGAGAGGAATTCGAATATCCAGTCCCCCTTTTGCGGAAATTAGGCTACATGTAAGAAAATTAAAAAAACACTTTTGGTCGACTAAAAACACGACTAGGTCTTACGACTCCCGAGGTTAACTTTGGGTAAAAAGGGCTGACCGTCACAAAACTTGACCAGGTCGTCTAAAAACAAGCAATAGTCCTCTACTGACTTTCAGCGGCAAGAATACCTTTCTGCGAGTGCACTTTCCGTCCGTCCGTCACGCTGTAATCCTCGAACAGTTCCACTGTTCAACTTCTGTTTTTTCGGATTTTGGTTGTTGTGTTCATTGATTCACGGTCAGTGTGGCAAGCAGTAGGTGTCCAGGGGTTCTGCAAAGGCCTCTAAAAATGTATCATAAGCGTATAAAAACACATGATACATAAAAAGCATGGTACCAGTCGGGAAGTAGGAAGGCGGAAAGAAGAAAGACAGGTAGTAGAAAAGCGGTAAGGGGAAAGACGGATAGGAGAAACGCCGGAAGAAGACATGCGGGTAGTAGAAACGCGGTAATGAAAATGCGGGAAAGCGGGTACCTTCATGGTTTACTACCTGTATCTATTGGCCTACTGCAGGGTAGATCAAATTTAGGGCCCGTTCTGTCTGTTGGTGTGTTTTAAATAGGAATCGCCAGTTGCCAGTTGACGAAATTTTTTCAAAACGTTTATTGGATTTAAATGAAATTTTTAACAGTTATACCTTATTGCATGAAAAGGACCCTCAAAAAGTCATTAGTTTATTTACTATTTTATTGGCATACGTTTTGCTGAATAAAAGTGCATCGTCATATCGGATTCATCGATTCCTCTGGCGTGTTGATTGCATTCGATGACTGAAATAGGTTTGTCAATGTGTTCGGTCAATTTTCTTGAGAACCTTTTGCATATCATTGTTGTGCATTGTGGAAATCATTCGGACGATTTTCTGATCCTTCCAGAACTGGGTGAGAACATTACTGCAACTGAAACCTTTCATCTCTCCTCGTGGCATTTTATCTTTGAATTCAGGAATATTTTTGCGATTGCTGCTGAGGGTGCCACAAACATAAGTATTTTGTTCAAGTAACGTTTTTGCTAGTTTTGAAGAGGTGAACCAGTTATCCATGCATAAATGATTATTATTTTCCAGATATGGTTACTATATTATTATATTCCATTTAATCTAACGCTTACTCAAGCAGTTTCTAGTATATTTATTTGTTTCTTGCATGCACATACAGACTGCATCGTCCGTAAATACTTTTTCGAAGTTTTTCAACTCTTTGTGTTCTGGGTGGAGCTGAAAATTCCTCAAATGGTGTTTTAGGTGTGGTTTGTTACATTGACCCTAGTCTGTTTTTCACTCATCCACTTACCAAGCGAGAATTCAGTGGCAGGAAACGCCTCAAAATTCGGATTCGCAGTTGGAACACGGTGTACTAAAATGCCACTAATTTCTACAAGCAAGAAGGACCCCATATTACATATGGGCTTATCACCTAGTTTCATATTTCACACAGATAAGTTCATAAGTTTTTATTAGATCGTTTAATTTAACAAAAGCAAGAGTATAGAAAATACCTCATAAAAAACAACCTTTTTTTCTAATTAAAAAAAACAACCTTTTTTTTCTAATTAAAAAAAACATGTTGTTTCTAACACAACAGCTAAGGTCTAGGTGAGTTCCAAGATGTATTTAACTATAAAATCGAATGAGAAGTGAGAGATAAGCTCACATTTTTACCTGCAAACAAACCCATTTATCAAGGATAAATTAGTAAGATGACAATAAATACTATGTATAAGGTATGCAAGTGCAAAGCAAGGATAACAAACGTTCGTCTTTATGTTTATCTTTCATACGGCTTCTTCATCAAGGAGTATGAGACTTTCTATTGGAGGGCGACGTGGTATTTCCCACTTTTCTTCACATGAAAGCTGCTATCATTGCCACACTGTGACACTGAAGCAGCATGCGTTATTATTATTATTTGAACTTACACCAGCCAGCACTTAGACCGGATTTGGATATAAATGGTACTATGGGAGAAAATAGAGGAATGTCACACCCCTTCCCCTCAGTAATACCTTTTGCATTAAGGAAATTAATTACATTTATCTGATTTTCGGCTCCGCCGAAGTTATGTTGAGAAGGGGTAGGAATGGGATCACGGATCATATCAGACTCTGAAATCTATTCTCTGCTATTAATACTACGTCATGTGTAATATTGCTTCAACTAAAAGCACAACTGGAATGGAACATAAATAAAAAATATAGTAAATTATCTTCATCACCATTCCATGTACCGTATTTCTCGAAATAATTCCCCACTTCCCAATAATTCCCCCGGTATAATATCCCACTACCTTTCCATATTAAAATTAGGAATTTGCCCAATCTCGTCCATGTTAACAGAATTTCCAATTTTTCCTTAGAACTGATAATTCCCCAGGGCATTATTTCAGGCAATACGGTACACCGTAAGAAAAAAAGTTGTTCAGCACATTGAGGAAGGGTACGCTGACTACGGCTTCCGTTCAACCTCGATGATAATATTTTCTATGAAGGGGGAAAGTTTAGTAGGAAAAAATTTCAGCATTTTCTGCTACGGTCGTGTACTATTTACCGCTATTATCTACTACTGTTCGTTATTACTATAACCACTTTTTTACTATTTTGAGCAATGGAGAGCTCTGTTGGTTTTACTGGGACTCACCCTGACTAAAGCACATATAAACCACTACTGGTATACTCCCTCGCTTTAATATATTATAAACAGAAGAGAGGAGCAAGAAGTAGAAAAACAGCCATGAATAGTACTGATAAACTGTCAGTTGAAGCAATTGAAGCTATACTTTTATACACAAGTATGTTGATGCATGCCGACAGAAATGAAATTACCACAATAATATTTCATGACCCAAATAAATTTTTCGGACTATAAAGTAACAATGTCTAATCAGTTTATATCTAGAAACAAACAGGTTGTGGTTAGAAAAATACGCTTTTTAATTTGAGCCCTCATTTTTTACTCCTCTTTAGAATAATGAGAGCGGGCAGATGTAACTAAAATAGGTGTATTTCTTGCTTTAAATTATTGCATAAAGTGCTGTGCATTTATCAAAAACATGTTTTTATAACTATCGATGACTGCCTGACTAAATTATTGCAGTAGAGACGAAAGTTTCCATGGCTTTCAACAAAACAGTTGGGGTTCCTTTTCCTCAATTTCCCAATTTTCATAGCTCACATCGAACACATCATATGTAGATCGTAGATATTATGTGTATTATAATCATGCAGTGTTTTGTAAATGTTAACGGGCATATTTCTCTGTGTAATGTATATACTTTCTGTATGATGATGAAAGGGAAAGTCACTATTCCTTAGGAAGTAGGAATGGATGAGGGTAGAAAACTAACTAGATATAGCAGAAACTACATATTATCCACATATGTACGTACTTTGCGGCAACCAAGGTTAGGTTGAAATAGTACATAAAATAATGGTCCAATGCAGTCCAATTGAGTGAAATATAAACGTGACATTTCAATAGACTAGAGGATTTAGCGTCTCACTTGGCTGTGAAACGTATGAAGTAAATTACCGTATTTCAAGTTTTAATTCCCCTAAGGCTTTATTCAAGACTAGACCTCCAGGGAAGCTAGCCATGTAATACACCCCCGTCCCCAGTTTCCGCCTTCTATATTCCGCGGTACCCCTTCTCACTTCCGTGGATATTCCTTTCACAACTACCCTGATTCTCTTCTCCCCAATTCCCCTTTTCCCCAATCCAGTAACCCCGCCCTCAGTTTCCCCCTCCCCAGCTCTCATTTCCACCACTCCCGTTTCCCTGCCCTTCCCAAGTTTTAACATATAATAGAGCTCCAGGAAAGCTGGCCAGCTTTAATTCCCCATTTCTCTACCACGTTTCCCCAGTCCACTGCTTTCACAACTACACCCTCCATAGCCCCTCCTTAGCCTGTCTCCTTTCTGTACGCAACTGCACCCTCCATAGCTCCCCTTGTCCCCTTTATCTAGTCCCCTTAATTCACCATTACATACTCCACAGCTCCTATTTCCCCACTCCCCAGTTTCTCAGTTCCTCCCTATACCGAGCCTGAACCCTTCTCCAGTTTCCTCTTCCCTGGTTCCACCTCCCTCAGTTCCTTCTTCCCCAGTTACCCCACCCTAAGTTCTTGCAGTTCCCGTCTTCCCTCCCCAGCCTTCCCCGTCCTCATTTCCTCCTTCCCCCGTCCCCAGATCGCCCTTCCCTTCTCCACCCCACTTCCCAACTTTCAACACATATCAGAAGCTTCCTCCTTCTCTTACACCCTTCCCAAGTTTCAACATATAGTAGATGTTTCCTTTTTCAATAATTCATTGGAATTGTCTGGGTAAATTATGTTTAGTGTTTGAATAACTGTTAAAAAGTTTTAAAAAAATTGCAGCTCTTTATCTTGGGTATTGTTGCTATTTAAAAGTAATGCTATGAATTATGCAATAAAAAGTGCTAAAATTTGATTATGACCTCGTGCCAATCAGTATTGGAACTAGGCTCCTTTAGAATTAAATTTCAAGTACACCTGGAAAAGTTATTCCAATGAAACATGTCAAATAGCATGCATGTTTTTGGACATGAGGAACTCAATTTCGAGGGAAATTATTTCGTGAGGGACCCCAGGGGAATAAAAACGGTAAATACGGTAGCTAGAACTGAAAACGAAGATCTGATCTACTCGAACCCTGATATAATTTCACCAGAGAGAGATTCTTCATCTCAAGTTTGGCAGTCGCATGTCTCTTTGCTCTGCCTTCGTTCCTTGCTTTTGCCGGTTTGCCATAGTTAAGTAAAACCATTTATTGTTGCGGCGGTTTATCCGTGTGCAAGCTATGCTTCGTGCCCATCTTCCGGCATACATGCTATTCTTGTGCAAAAACTATTTCCATTTTAGCATTACTTATGAAGTTGTGTACTATAGTGGATGACATTTCCATAATGCTCTCTTGTTATACCAAAACTTTTCCCTATTAAATGTACTCTGTACTTGTGAAAGCAAAGGCGAGTGTAGTAAAATGGTTACAACACAACTCTCAATATCTTTTTGTTATTTTTCTAGTCCCCTTGATGTAAAACAAACTTCATGCCTTCACGTCTATAATATAATGCATATATATAATGCATATATATAATGCATTCTATAATAGTTGCAGAACAGTAGCAAACGAAAAAGCTACTACAACTTGGTATTTGTTCCTATGTATTTTGTAAAATAGAGATGTTCGTCTGAGTCTCGAGTCTCTTGAGACTAAAGGCACTAAACGGAGCCAGCTCTTTGGCACTAACGGTCGCTGCTGAACGATACACGCATTTAGCAACAACAACGCTATAGAAAGTATCGAAATGAAACAGTAGAATGATAGTCAAACAGGACAACAACAACGCAAAAGCTCGGTTGGAAACAAAGACGCACAAGTAAAGACTTCCTGTCAAAATGTCACCAATAAGAGCACATAAAATCCAAGGGTCCATGCCGGCTTAAAAAAATAATACTGTGCATTTTACTAATACTATACACAATACTGATATTTCCCTCATAGTTGTACGGGAAATAGGAAACATTCATGCATGTACATCCTCCTACGTTTGTAAAATACATACAAAGGGAAGATAAATATCCTTGCCTTCTTGCGCTAGTGTTTCTTTTCACTTTGTCAGCCACCTTGACATATCAGTTGTATTATTATAAACAAGGAAATGGTGGGAGGCTTATCGGTCTCATATTTTCCAAGAAACTTACTTTACCCTCTCCAGTGTAGTCAATCCGAAGAGACAAGGTGATATTTTAAGAGAAGCCTTTGATAGACTTATCTTTCCTCCACACTTCCAATTCTACATCTATACATCTACCTCGACTGTTTATTTTCTCTCCAGTTTATATGTAGTCTCCAGAAACTTAAAAAATTTTCTTCCATACCAAATCTATCAAGATTGTCCTCTACAAATGGGTTACTCGTTTATTGGACAGTATAAAAATGTGGAACGGAAGAGTACAGGCCGTCTTTCCTCTATCGAGTTAGGATCAGTATTCAGTAATGTAAGTACTATGGACCCGTTTTGGGCACGAAAATGATGGGTAATAAGTGCATCAAATACGGATTGGACATGACGTTCATTTACCTGGAAAATACCTTACCATATGGTAAAAGAACTGGTAGACGCTACGGTGGTCAAAATGTGACCCAGTGTACCCCCCCCCCCAACATCCCCAAATACGTAGTTAGAGAGCTTTGCGAATTCAATTGAACTGGCAGCAGCAGTAAACTTTCTCACTGGAGATTTCATGGGTGAATGACACGATATATATTTACGGAATTATTATCAATGTTATTATTAAAAAGAGACAGTGTGTCAGATTTCAATGAAACTTCTAACCGTCCCTCCTGTCTCTCGCCGTTGTGTCCTGAATATTAAATAGCAGTTGAGTTTTCATTTTATTTATCAACTGAATGAATTCAGCCGAAGAATTATTGTATTTTATGTTGTATTAGGTGGATTAGCCCATATTATCAATTACTTGCAAAACGTGGTGAGCCACGACACAAGCTCTACCGCGACACGCGGGGGTAATTTTAAACTGTACTTTTGCAGTGCCCCTGGACCCTTATAATAGTTTTAATTCACTTCTGTGTACCCTTAATTTACTACTGACTGGATGCCTCTCTAGGATCGTTTACGGAGAAGGCCCTTTACCCCATTTTCAATACGCCAAAAGATTGTCCACATCACTTTGCTGATTGACTAATCGCTGCTCCTTCAGTTCCCGTTTAAAATGACTTATTGCACGTATGCATGGCGCGTTTGGGAATGCATAGCGGTCACACGTATAAAATACAAATGCATATCTGGAGAGTTTACTCAACTAGATTTTATTTATATGCATAATAATACACACATGATTACAACTGGTAGACTTTATGAACAGGTCTGCGATGGGTAAATACGAACGCACTACAAACTACTATACTGTGACTGTTATGTCACTCTGCTATGATAGCTACCTCAAACTCTGACATATTTCTGGTAGTAACTGTTGAGTCAGCAGCACTCATGCAACAACAATTCAATACAAAATCTCATGAAATCCCACCGAATCCCAATATGCTGAACTTAAACTAAGAACCTTCCCTGTCCTTTCCTCTACCAGCCGCAGATAGGTATACAAATAGATCGAAACCAGTAGGAAGTCGTGCATGCTTGTAATATAACTTGCTGTGTGGTTGATATGCATCTGAGTCTATGTGCAGATGTAAATATTAGCTAGAAAGATTCATATGTCGCTTTGGGTCTAGAAGCTCATATCTTTGCATAATATTCTATTCCCCTGTAATCCTCAAAGCAAACAGGGATTTCCACTATATTTTTCCACTTTTATTTCTTCTCCACCAACTTGTGCCTGATGGCATTCTCCAGTCCGCCAATACCTCCATTTACTTTTTAACACAATTCTTAACCCAAATACTACATGGAATGTGAATATTTCAGTACCGTTCGTACAAGTCCGTGATATTTTGTCAAGTAGAATATTATTCACCCTTATAAAAAACATCACAGCATAGATAATTTTCTATTGCACTTTAATAAAAAATAATGTAAATTAATACCACAAAGACAACGTTCAATCCACGTAAAAGTGTTTTTTTTTACTATTTCACTCCACAGAGATAATATCCTCGGGTTAGTCTAAAAGTTTTATTAAATTCAAATGCACGTTATTCATATTTATGGTAACTGACAACCCTTTGCTCTGTAACATTGTGAAGTGATGAACATGTTGAAACATAACATATCACTTTCACCTTCAAACTCTTCGCTTACCTGCATCAACAAATGCTCTTTAAAATATGTGTAATCTCCTCTCGTAATGTTATATTCTTTTAACTAGACCGGATAGGAACTGGGTGCTAAACTTAACCTATACCCACACACATTCAACTACATCCATGGATGAATGCATGTAAAATTTAGTATAGAGAGTACATGTTTCTATAATGGAGGAACCCTAGTGGTAGGACCGCTACCACCACCATATAAATCCAATGTGTACCCAACGGATGAGTTATGAAGCTTTTATCAGCTTCCACTTTCACTCCCTGTCTATCTGTCAGCAGTCTCCGACTGCTTTCATGATACGGATACCTGTGGGTTTACGGCATGATGGTACTCTACGCGTGGTATTTTATATTTTTATTTAGAAGTTTCTTTCTCTCACGGCCATTTATGCGGTTCTCTCGAGCTGAGTACTGCATGAAATACTAGAATTTTGACGTTTACTCTGTCAAGTAAATCTATAGAGTATATAGTGTAAATAGATATGTAGCAGTCGAGCCTCTTCTGCAATGCATTGCAATGGATACCTTTTTTACTGGGGCGGTATGTATATTTTTCAGTCAGGGATAATATTAGAAACATGTATGAATGAAGCCGAATTTCTTATATAGATAAAACTTCATGCAAACAAATAACATAGAGACAAGAAATATACTTTCAAGCACACTTTGCTTTGCTTGCTTTAAGGGTTGTTTGAATCTCGAAGGAAGGTGGGTTGTTTATATTTTATTTTGTCCTATCCAGTCAGACTACTGTCTCGATGTTTACCTTGATATATTTTTTAAAACGAATTGAATACTCGAAAAAGTCGCAAGGACCGAGGACGAAACCTTAGTAACAAGACGAGTATCATAATTCCACTCATGATAGCCTTATTGCAATGAGAAAGTAGTCAACTTCGACAGAGTTTTGTCTACTCTATTTTTTGGGTTTCTTTTGTTCGTCTTATTCTTTATAACTTTATTTATTTTATCCATCGACCTTTCTTATACGTTAAAATATTTTTAATCAATGTCAAACTCTTGTATTATTCATCCTCATCATCCGATGCCAGAGTATAGATATATAGAGCTTGAGTTCCTTCATTTGCTCGCTGACGGGATTTGATTCAATGTCTTATTAAGCTACATCACATTTAATACAAAACCGAATGAGATTTAAACTGAACGCGCAGAAGAATCCTACTTTCATTTTACAAACAATCATATTTTCATTTTACGATTTCAGATAGATTTTATTACGATACACAGTCGGTGTTGCTTGAGGTTGGCTTTCCGGTCACAGAAAACTACACTACAACTGGACTCTTGTCATCAATCATTCATAAATGAGTGACGTCAGTTTAGTTAGAGAAGCGAAGGCTTTCAACTGAATTAGGATGGGTGTACTCTTCGTTCCATTTTACGCTTTTAATAATCTAGGTTTAAATCTTCTGGCAAGTTCTGTACTATTTAATGGGTAGTTGAAGAGGAAACTAAAGCAGCTAGGTGACTTTCGGTCTGCTAGGTAGATAGATAGTCGATATGTGAATTTACTATGAACAACTTATTATTGTTTAACAAAGAAGAATTTTATATGGATCCAGCTTTCCAATTTTGCTACCCTCTTTTCATGTTCGGTGGTGGTACTTGTCGTTTTATAGTTTGAGATTTTTCAAAGCCAGTATTCAGGAGCTACTTTCTACAGTTTGAGTGAAAACTTTTACAAATTCATTCAAACTCTGATTCATTACTTTGATAAGGTTTAAAGTACGTCATTAGTCGAATAGTTGAACCGCACACTACTGCTTTTTTCGTACTGATTCTTGTCGTAGTAGATGGTAGAAATTAAAGATTTCATTTGTGTCAAATTAAACTAAATCCGAGATAAGTTCATAGACAGACAAGGGGTAGTAGCAAAAGATATTTTAAAGTATCTTAAGCTTTTTTTCGTAGCAACTAAATGTACATAAAAGAAATGTGCTTCCAGCAAGCTATTTATATTATGTACTGTTTTAAATGGGTTGAATAAAAATGATTACGTTTCTAACTTTACAAAACAACGTGCATATTTTCGTTCGAAAGGGATGTAATTTTAAATTTATACTTCGTCGATAGCTTCATTTCTGGAAGTCATTTTAACTCGGGTAGACTTGTTTTAATCCCCAGTTTCTGACGTATACCTTTAGTTATTCGAGTTTCCAGTATGTACTTTACAACTCCCCCACATTCCATACAAAAGTTATGCTAGCTTATAAAATTGGTATACTTAATATACCTCATTAGCAAAAGTCAACAACTGCCTACTTTGAGGGAAGTGAGCTCTTATTTGTAAAAAAAAGTCTAGCAATGAAGTTGGTTTGTATCCAGGGTGTAGTTAAGTATAATGCATTATTAATAATTGAATGAATGATCCTTTCTTGAACACAGAGCTTCATGTTCCTCCTGAAAGCAAAAATGACACAGCGATCTTCACTTTCTTCTTGCGTATAGCACAACTGCTGAAGTTCTAGTAGTAGTAGTAGTAGCAGTAGTAGTAGTAACACTAAGATTATTTCACGAACCAAAGGCACCTATCGTAAATGCATCTTATTATTATATAAAAATATATTATAATTATAAAAATGAATTCTTGTTATAAATTTATATAGGTATTCATGGAAATGAAGAGAAAGAACGCTTCCATTTCCCAAGTATCTCAGCAGAACTCTTCTTTACGCCCTTGCACAATCCATAAGCAATGTGTAGTGATTACTTTATAAAAAGCCCGTACTTGAACCTAACTTTAAGTGGTAGTGGGGAATTGCGAATCCTGAAATATTTATCTGCATGATACTGATGAATCTGAAATAGAGATTCAAAAACCTCTATTTTGAATTTATTTTCATAACGACGGAATACCGTCGTTAGCAAACGATATGTCGTCTTCATACAGACGGGAAGTCGTCGTTTGTAAACGATTATTTGTCATTTCGTAACGACGATATCTCGTTCGCTACTACTGGGAAACCGTCGTTGCTCCCCTACTGACCGTGAATAATGGGGCTAAAACAAGGTTTGAAAGATGAGCAGGCATTAAATCTACACTTGGCAAAAGGGGAAAGCGTTGTTTCGGGCTACTGTCTCATTTCTCAATGGAAGATAATCGTATTGAGCATTCCTCTTTACTCTTTTGTTGGTTACACACTTAAGATGTCACACTTCCATAAAATAACCAACATAACTTATTTAGAAGAAGCTTCTTGTGCACTTATTACTTGTCGACTTGTACGCGTTTCGCGCATGATGTGTTTTGTCCTTCTGCACATATTTAGAAGCACTGCTGTTCATTTTTTGTAAATGAAATAGCTTTCAAAAGGACAAAAAGCAGAGCGATGAGAAAAACAAGCTATCTTGTTTCACTTTTATCTGTTGGCATTTTGGCATTCTGGTGAATCCATCTTGTTTATCTTACCTCTTAACAATGGGACATTTTCCCTTCACACAAGAATATGCTGGGCTATCTACTAACTCATTAATATGGGCCTCTAGGAAGCAAAGACTTACTGTTGAGAAGAACAAACACGAACGATTGGATTTATCTACCTTGGACCAAATTTATTTTTGTTTAGAAATTGCCATCGGTGGCTCTAGAATTTTTTTATCGAGGTAATCGCTTTGTTATCACAAAAATACCATTAAAAAAATTGTAGAACTAGTCCGTCTGGCAACGGGTTTCGATTGGAAATGAATAATGATGAAATCCATCATCATGCGTTTGTGCGGAAAGCCAGAAAGACTGCTGGTATTTTATTTAGCTGAATGGAAGGAAAAGTTTTTAGGCAATTTTATTTTGAGAGTTGAGAGGTTTTCCACCTAACCATTGCATTGTTACGGAGAGCGCATATATTGATAGGTAGCTTGTTTTGTGATTCATTTCTTATAATGCGAAGAGCTAAATAAAAATAAGTGTACAACATGAAAGGAGACAGAGGAAAAGGTCCGGTTGTTATGGGAACATTACAAATATTGTGCTACAATACTAGCAGAGAGTATCATTTGATATTTGAGTTCGGTGTGAAAGCCCACTCATATTTCGCTTTTCTTATTCCTGAAATTTTTTACTAGAGTTTAAGCAGATGAATAAGAATTGGATATTCGTATCCTTCAAGTTTTGAAATTACACAAATCCTACGTCAGTCTACTTCCGAAGAATCAGGAAATGAGTTTCTGCATTACTTTCCAAAGCCAGTGGGATATTGGCTTCATATAATAAATGGAATTGCTTTTTCTGAGAATTCACAGCCCGTTTACGCACGCACGACGACGATCTCAATGAGCAGAAAAATAAGGTTATATTTGTAAATATCAATTCTTGCTTACATAGCGAGCATAAGTTAGAATTGCTACTTTTATTCAGAAATAAAACTTTTATTATTAAAGTAGGTACTCTATTTTAGTATACTCAGGAGCAAAAAATGCAATATGATATTTAAGAAGTGTGTGTTTTGCAGTATGCTTCTTGATATTTTGAATTTCTCCACAGGAGTTCTCTCAAATCGTGTTATTCCATGAAAACTAAATTGATTTGGCAAAAGTGAGAAATATTCTTTTACTTGTTCATATTTATTTCTCGAGAATACATGCAAGTTAAGTGAAAAATTATTAAAGTTGAGCAATCCTTGACCATTCAAGTTGACTGTATCAATAAGTCCTACAATTTTTCAACAGAGTGACTATCCGCGAATTATCTCTGTCACTGTTTCGTAATTCATGCACACAAATTGCATAATACAATTCTGTAAATGTAATCAGGGCAGAATAAAGCACAAGTTAAGGGATTCGACAAATTCAATCACCTTTTGTGACTCTTTGAATCAGGTCAAAGGTTAAATATACAATTTATCGAGCGGAATTTTTTCTAATAGGACCCAGGCAATCTCACTAAGGCAAATTAAACGCGGTTTAGGTTTAGGTGGTGATTTGCTTGGAGTGGGTGTGCCCCTGACCTTAAAAATGTCAAAATATGGCGGTGCAGTTAACGTTGACCTTATTTTTTCCACTATGGCGTTAAATAAATGGTATTCTCCTAGCGGTTGCACACAATTGGAATTTGCTTGGAATAGGTGGACGCCTTGGTCTTAAAAAGGTCAAAACTATGGCACTACAGTAAACATTGACCGAGTTTGCCTGTTTTGGTGTCCAATGAACGGGATTTGCCTAGCAGTTTTATGGGTCTGCTCCTTGACTTTATAAAGGTCAAAATAGTGGCACTAAAGTAAACATTGACCGATTTTGACCATCTTGGTGTCAAGTCAAGCGGTTGTACATAATTAACGCGGATTGCTTGCGCAGCCCTTCGCCCTTCGAATAGGCCAATCGACGCTAGATTAGGCAGTCGCAGACTGACTTTTGCGCCTTGTTATTTAATACAGAATGGAAAAGTAATTCCTTCAGACAGTATAGTAAACCAGTAAGTAATCTAGACGAGACTTTGCTTTTAGAGTAATGAAATAGATTTGTAATACTATTAAATGAAATTGTAGCTAACAAGAAAGTTCTTCGTTAAAATCTCAACTGGCTGTCCGTGTTTCCTTTCTTCAAATGTCATTTTTTCACAAGTTTTACTTTTTATATACCTTTAAATGTATTTAAAAGCCGTGTCAAATTGAAATGCCTAGGAGACGGAAATATGCATATAAAAAGGTGAACTGTCCTTTTGTCTCCTTTAAAAGCATACATGAAATCGGTAACAAGCTTGTTAAAAGTTACTCACAGATCTGAAAAAAATAAAGAAACTTGTATGCCGCCATCATTTTTTATTTAATCCCACATTCTTTGTGGATTTATTTTTTATGTAATAGTCCCAGCTTTCATAAACTTTTCTAATTAGATTCACTAAGCACAAGTAAAGCAAAAGTATATTCCTCACTATCCTCACCCCTTACTGACAATGTTTCTAATCACTAGAACACTTAATTTGAGGTGTATACAAGAGGGTTAGAAGTATACTACATTAATAAGCACATCTTGTACAACAACGTATTGTGTTTGATTTCGTATTATCATCAGATATTATAGTGCGCATAATACCAATTAGATTGTGGTTGGAAGTGGTAACGGTGGTAGGAGTGAGGGATGTTATCAAGGCAGCTTGTAAATAGAATGATTCCTGCCAGCAAATGTTGCGTGACAATGCCTCCTTTTTACTGTTTTCACAGTGATTATTCTTATACCGCTACCTGAATTAGCCCTAATAGCAATCAGTACCCGATTTACGAGCCTTATACTATACTCCCTGTACCAACTTCCTGCTCGGATGCACCCTATACTCCTTTTGTTTTTCAAATGTTAAAGGTGGTTTGGGTGTGTGTGCTACGGCTTATTACATATTATTGTTTTATTAGAGGTCGAGAAGTGTTGAGAGTGTACCATTAGCGTTTGTTAGACCAACCCTTTAAATTATCCTTCTAATGAGTTATCATGAATTTGCATTTAGAAATGCAAGCTTCTTGCTGTCCAGTCTGACTAAAATACACATGTATTCATTACCAACCAGTTACCACTTACACATGATAAACTATTCAATGTCGACAATGGTTGCATCCTTAAAATGCAATGCGTAGATGACTTTTACTAATCTAACTTGGAAAATAATGAGAATGCTTTCACCGTAGACTAACCTTGTTTTCCATCAATTAGCTTTTGCTAATGAGTTAATTTAACACAAATGTTGTCAAACATTATGACTGGTTTCCTTCCGCTTTGTTGCACTCCTTAATTACTACTACAAATAGCCGTTAACAAAGTTTATGCATGGATGTTTATGACCTATTGTTGTACGACTCTCGAGTTCCTCCTTTTTGCAGGGAGGCGAATCCACCGAGTATCAATTATCGTTATTGTTGAACCACGTAACGTTCTGTTTGTTGGAAAGGAGTTGAAATATAATAGAACTGTCGTGTTTTCTCTTTGATTTTAATTATTTTCTGCAACCCTACCATTGAGGTATTAATTTTGAAAGAAAGGGATTATTCGTAAAGCCAACCAGAATTCTGTTACTCGCAAGAGAAAGAAAGTTTTATGCTGATATATGTGAAGTCCCTAGCACAAGTGAATTACTGATACGAGCGAGTGTAAATACTAAATGGAATGAGGTTGGTGATTTGACAGAAATCGGGGGGAAACAAGCAGTGATAAATGATTCTCTACTATAAAAGTAATCCTTAGTGAACAGTAGAGAGAAATTAAACCAGAGGCCTTTTTGGAAGACAAGGGGCTTAAATCTACGTCCTGTTTCATTGTCTTAGCTTAATAGACTATGAACACTGTATGAAGATTAGGAGAAAGCAGCAGGGAGGCGTGTGCGCCTTATGACCCCATGCTTGACATTAGTTAATATTAGGTGTCTGATTTGATACAGTTCTGTGTTAGATCACGTCTCTGGCACGTCTAAAATAGAACATCAAGGAAACCGCAGTCTTTGTGAAACGTTCTCCTGTTCTCCGCCGGACTGCATTTGTTTTGCGAGACCCCCTTTCGTTGGTGGATGGGATTTTCTGTATAAGACTTTTCTCACGTCCTCCAACAGCCATCTGAGAATTACTTTATACAAAGAGTGGATGTAATAACTCCACTTCCTATGCGTACTTTGTGTAACCATAACCCTCCTTCTTATAACATACCTTGTATTTTGACTTAGGGTTCTTATTATTGAGAGGGAGTTTACTGTTCATTGTTCGAAGAAAAGTCGTCGACGCTAAAATTGTACTACTAGTCATACCGAATAAGGGTGAACCTATACAAAGTTACGCGTTCATGTTGTAGCTGGCTGGTCGGACGATAGTTAGTTCTTCATTAACTAACTATGCATTCAAGTTCAACTTGCTGCTTGTGTATAAAATATGTAGAATCCGCATAAAATACGGAGATGTCTAATATATTTAATGGTTTACCATTCTCCACAATTATTGATTTATATTTAAATAGAAGTATTAAGGTATGCCTAAATAATTGCTTATTCTAAAACAGTAAAACGGAAGCCATGATATCCCCCAAGTATGAAGTGACTAACTCTAAAGCATACACTCAAAGCCTTAGCTGGCATTATACCAGTTGTAAATTAAATATTCGAAAACATGGGTATTAGCTTGGCAGCTCACTCTAGTAACAGGGAAGTTGCATGTTATATTTTACTGTGTGAAAGGAATAATGAAATAATTTTTTAACCTTTATTATTTAACTACACCACGTGTATCTGACGTTTTTAATTTATTCCGTAGAAACTTTTAAAAACTGTCTCTTTAGTTCAGACTTGATTGTGAGTCTAAAGTTGATAGCTGCAAAAGCAGTACAGGAATACAAGTAAAAGTAGATTGTGGCTGGCTGAAGGGTGTCCATATGTGTTTAAGTACTTGAATTAAAGTCCCCCTAAATGTCATACTGAATATTAACCCTTTATTAAGGCTCGCGTAGCAAAGCCTTTATGTGAATGCTCTGTCTCTCCGCCCGTCTGTCCGTCTGTCCACGCGATAACTTTCGAGCCGCAGCATTTTTTTATTTCTGTTTTCGGATATCGGTGTATGAGGTCCCGGGACACTCTGATATTGAAGATGGGTCATATCGGTCACACACCTGGGGGGTGGGGTCAAAGGTCACAAATTCGTCTATGTTAACCCTTATCAACCATCGTATTGCTGGAAAGGTACTTGCTAGGGCATTTCAAAACAAAGATCAAAATTGTTCTCTGCCACTCACGTCATAAGTTATGACCTTGACAAGGCATGATGGGGCAGAGTAAGACTCCACGACCAAATGAAACCCACTACTGCAACAACTTCATAGGATCCTATTTTTGCACCCCCACAGACCTTGGTCAAACGTTATGACCTCGCGAAGGTCAAATGGGGCAGGGTAAGAGTCTACTACCAAATGGTACCCATAACCTCGGCAACTTCATACAACCTCTTTTTGAAACTTTTGTTTCAAGGTGCCCCCCATTTTTTACCCCAGCACCCCAAAAGTTTTCAAAAACTCCTCAACTGCCCCAAACCCCCCAGAATGTCTCACAATGCCCCAACACCACAAAATGTCTCAATTTGCCCCAACACCACAAAATGTCTCAACTTGCCCCAACACCACAAAATGTCTCAACTTGCCCGTAACACCACAAAATGTCTCAACTTCCCCCCAACACGCAAGCCTTCGTTGCGCCCGTTTACAACGGTTTATTAAAGGCATGTAAATGCCTTTTATGTGAATGAACTTTCACTCTGTCCGTCTGTCCGTC
>JAQFZX010000981.1:0-39062 GCA_034682405.1 Hydroisotoma schaefferi | reverse complement strand
ACCATCTTTTCAGAAGGCCTGTCGAAACCTAAGTAAGGCTTAGACAGGCTCAATTAGCTGCACCAAGGAGGTTTTTTATATATAAGCCGCGGTGCATGGGCGAGGATTTAGGGCATATAAATACTTTTAAAATTGTTTACTTTATTTTTTTATGCTAACAACAAATTGAATTTATAACAGAAGAGGATGAAAGCACGGAGTACTGCTCATTTTCGGATGAAAAGGACAAGTATACGGATTTTGATGAGGTCCGTAGACAAATTGAGCTTCGAACTGAGAAGTTGGCCGGAAGTAATAAAGGGATAGCAATGCAGTCAATAATCGTAGAAGTGTTCTCTCCTAAAGTCGTGCCTCTTACCGTTGTGGACCTGCCTGGATTGGTCAAGGTAACTTTAATAAATAATGAATACTTTTACTTCACAAAGTTCCTGATGTTACTCATTCTCATGTATTGCTTCAATTTCAATGTAGAATCCAATTGGCGATCAACCACTAGATATTGAGCACCAGGTAAAAGACATGATTTTGAAGTTCATACAAAATCCATGTTCAATCATTCTGGCAGTAAGCCCAGCCAACGCCGACATAGCTACATCTGAAAGCATAAAGATAGCTAAGGAAGTGGATCCAGAAGGGGATAGGACTTTGGCCGTGATCACGAAACTTGATTTGATGGATAAGGGGACAGACGCTTCAGATGTTCTCAATGGGACAGTTATCCAAGTAAAGTTGGGTATCGTTGGAGTGGTCAACCGGTCTCAGTATGCAATTGAGAATAATGTACCTATGAAGGAAGCAATGAAGCATGAACGAGACTTTTTTCGGAAAACCTATCCCCACAAAACAGGAACTATAGGATCCGGCTTTCTGGCTAGACGGCTGAATGAACTTCTGATGAATCATATTCAGGAGACGTTTCCAACGCTTATTGTTAGCCCCCAAAGTTATTTGCATACTTGGCCATGCCTTTGCCTACTGCTTGAGTAATGTACTTAAATTGCATAACATTACAATACTGTTTTTAGAAACAAGTTAAAGAGCAATTGAACCGATATGAATCTCGACAACTTGAATTGGGCCCAGCTCTAGCAGCAACTCCGGAGGAGAAGGCTTATCTTTTGATGGACGTCGTTACTGACTTTATTAATAAATTCAAAGTCGCGATTAAAGAGCGTGAGCCCGTTAACGTCGGTGGAGATCTTAAGTATTACGCTGTTACTATTGCGGATATCTTCGAAAATTTTACCAAAGGTTTGAACGGTCACAAAAAAGAATTGGAAAATCAACGCGTCTACAAAAAAATTGAAGCAGCTATTCGAAATTCGGTCAACGTGGAGCGTTTTACGTCTATCGAGGTACTTACACTTAAGGACTCATTAAATGCTCTATAATGTTTTCCATTTTTCATGACCGCTGAACTCACTTTGTAGGAAGTTTTCAAGGGACTTGTTAAAGAGCAGTTGAACTTTATGCAAGGCCCTTCCTGTAAATGTGCTGAAGATTTCTGCGAAGTTCTGTCCGACGCGATATCTCATTGTTTGGTTGACAAGCGTCTAAAGCAACTGAATTTTGTTATTTGTCGAGTAACTAGAGCTCAATTGGCTGCTAGACTTGAGAAGGTCAAGTCTTCCATCCAAGAATACATTCTTACGCAAACTGGAATGATCTTCTCGTGTGATGAAGAGTTTACCAGACTTCTCAAGGTACGTTGTAGCCTCATGTTTTCTGCAAAGATAAAAGAAACATAAGCTGACACTTTTCTTTCAGCTTTCTGACGAGGACGACTGTCAGGATGCGCTCACTGCCGTTATGAAAGCTTATCCAGCATTTCCGCTTGGCTCATCAATCAACGCTCCGAGCTCAGGTCAATTGACTTACGTTCACAAATTGATTTGTGGATATCTGTCAGTGGTTCGCCGTCAAACAGCGGACTACATTCCCAAGCATATCATGCGTAATCTCTTCGTCTTAATGACGGAGGGCCTTAGAGATGCCATTGTAAGGGTTTGGATTGTGCATGCTTGCATATCATTTATTTATAACACGATCTACTTTCTTTTTTTATGATGCGGAATTTTATGTGTTTAGAGGAAAGCAACTCATGGTCAGGAAGGTGCTTTGATTGTTGAGCCTCCTGAAATTGCGAGAGAAAGGGAGGATAACACGGAAATGCTTGAAGTAAGTCAAGAAATTTTCAAAAATTACAAACATTTATGTTAACCATCTAGCGTTCTAAAAGTATGTTCCTTCTGTTTCAGAACTTGCATGAGGCAATGGAGATTATTTCTGGCATACGGAACATTTAGATTAGAAACGGAACATGGCCATGTGGTCGGGGTGTATTTTTCTACTAAAGCTAACTTGGTAGTTTTTTGGTACATATTAAATTGCAGTTGGTTTGATCTCTCAATGATCATCTTAATTTTTCAAGGTACCATACCGTGAAAGGCTCTTGTATTGTAATCAATTAAAAATATTGTGATGATATCTCATTTTTCATTAAACGTCATTCTAAAATTATATTCCTTATGCACTTTTTCTGTCTCTGCTTTCATGTTCATGAATAAATACAAATAGTATGTAATGCCCTTTTGTCCACGCCATCCACATCCGACTCTAAAGGGTCTATGCAATATGCCACGCCAGAGTAAGAGGCAGGGGAGCGGTCATCTCGTAAATCTTACATCTAATCCTGGGTTAAAAATTAAGAACCCGTTGACGCTAACTCACTCACTTTAATAAATCGAGTCTGCCGTCTATCTCGTCTCTAAACGCTTCCGCCGCTCGGATAATTTTTTCTTAATTAATTCTTCTCAAATCAGCATTTCAGGGAAATCCAGCGTCGTTGAATGACCGTTGTAAAAACGATGAGATAGTAAATTAACTTACGGGTTAAGTTATTCTTTTGTGGACTAAATTTACCTCATTCTGGTTGTAAATGTTGCATTCGTTGTTGAGGGTACATAGGGATACCTTTTAAATTAAATTACATGAACATGACTCATGCTAAAAAGGTGGAGTTGGAAGGTTGTGGCATTAAAAAGATCCGATGACACAATTCTGCCGCATAATAGCCAATCTCATGAGAATTGCTATCATGTTATTTATATCACTACTTGAAAAACGGACGCCGATCATCGATCATTTACAGTGAGCGAATGCCATAAAAGCCTTACTTATCATGAACCCTGCATCTGCATCCTGTCTTTTCGTCTGGAAAAGATTAACCGTTTACTCTCAAATTCTACAATCTGCTTTCAACTTTCTATATAATTAATAATTGCGAAACCTAACTAAAGGTGACTGATACAGGAAAAGCCACTTAGAAAGCACAAATACTGCTGTTTCAAAATTACTGATGATTTCGTTTCGTAGTAGATAAGAATAAGAATGACAGAAAGCCAAAGTGATTTTTCTCTCATGCATAACTGTTTTATTTTGAATGCCATTCAAATCCAACTCCCGAGCCTTAAAATATCCATGCCAGCTATTTCCTATGGATAAAAGTAATATTCTGCCGAAGACACTGAACAATGACAAAGAAGCCGACATCTCAGTTCAATTTATGGATTGGAATTGGAAGCAATAGCAAACTGACGCCAACTCAGCAAGCAAGCGGGTCTGCCCTTTCTACTTCTAGTCCAAACATTTCCAAAGTTCTTATCAAATCAGCGTATTTTAGGGAAATCGAGGGTCTTTGTTCATGAGTGACTTGCTCAATATAAAGGTAAGTGTTATTAATTATAGCAAAGGTTAAACACGTTCAGTATCAGTTTTGCAGTGCAATTGTCAATCGCTCTTTGGTTTATCACAGATTCCAGGCATTTTAGGTCGTTAGGAAGGATAAGAGTTGGATTTGAAATGCAGTCCTTGATACCCGTCATCAATAAGCTTCAGAATGTCTTTCGCAAGACGGGAGTTAACAACTCAATTGAACTGCCTCAAATCGTAGTGGTTGGCTCACAGGTAACGTTTAAAATCATGAAACTTAACTATAAATGTTCCTTAACGAAATAAATACTGAAATCAAGCGTTAAATGTTAAAATATGATGGGTAACAGAGTTGTGGAAAGAGCTCGGTTCTGGAAAGTTTGGTTGGGAGATCATTCTTGCCACGGGGGACTGGAATTGTGACAAGATGTCCCATCGTATTGCAATTAAATAAAGTGGATTCACCAGGTTTCTAGCCTCATTACACGTGTTGGTTACATTTGTATGTTTAAATGCTAATGAATATATGTACCAGGCGCAAGCGGTGTACCTTTCCAAGAATACTGCTCATTTTTTGAGGAGGAAAAGAAAATCTATACGGACTTTGATGGATTTGATGAAGTCCGCAGACAGATTGAGCTTCACACTGATAAGTTCGCCGGAACTGGCAAAGGAATTTCAATGAAAGAAATTATAGTAAAGGTGTTCTCTCCGAATGTCGTTTCACTTACCGTTGTAGACTTGCCTGGATTGGTCAAGGTAGGTAACTAAGTTAATTCGTGCATTGTAGGATTTCACGTTTCATGAATATTAGAATGCGTTCCTTTTTATACACCTTTCAAGATCATTTATGGCTAACAGGCCTACTAATAAGATTTGACGTTTTTCTTATAGAATTCCATTATAGGTCAACCACCAGATATCGAGGAACAAGTCAACACGTTGATTTTGAAGTATATTTCAAACAAGAACGCCGTAATACTTGCAGTAAGTGCAGCAAATGCCGATATAGCAACCTCGGAGAGTTTAAAGATAGCCAAGGCCGTGGATCCGGAAGGCCATAGGACTTTGGCCGTAATCACGAAACTCGATATGATGGATAAGGGGACCGATGCTTCAGATGTTCTCAATGGGAAGGTCATTAATGTCAAATTGGGAATCATTGGAGTGGTCAACCGGTCTCAGGAAGCCATAAATAAGAATCTTCCTATGAAGGATGCTTTACAGGATGAAGAGGATTTTTTTCGAAAACATTATCCTGATAATACTGAATTTATAGGATCAAGTTATCTGGCTGTCCGCTTACATAATCTCCTGGTGGATCACATTCGACAAGCATTTCCAACCCTTATAGTTAGCCTCCAAAGATCTGCTTTTTAAGATTGGTTTTATAATGCTAACTACGTGGAAAGGGATTGTAATTATTTTAATTTGTAGGTAGGGTTTAAACAGCAATTGGCTAGGCTTGAAGCCCGAAAACTGATACTGGGTCCTGATTTAGCACCAACTCAAGCTGAGAAGGCTGACTTTATGATAGATGCCATTAGTGATTTCATTGACAAATTCAAAACGGCTGTCAATGAACCTGCACCTGTCAAGTTTCATGAAAAGCATGCGTCTTTTACGTCAACTGTTGCCAAGATATTTGATAAGTTCAGCGATAGTCTGAACTATCATCAGAAAAACGGATTGGAAGAAATAAACTTCAACAAAACAATTGAAACAGCCATGGAAAATTCTGTCAACGTAGAACGTTATACATCTGTTGAAGTACGAAACCACCATTTATCCATCATGTTGATTTCTGTCGGTATACCTTTTATAATTTTGATAGGGGGTGTTCAAAGGACTTGTTAAAGAGCAGTTGCAAGGTATGAAGAACCCTGCAATTATTTGTGCCGAAAATGTCTGGGAAGCTATCTCTAATGTTGTATCTCAGTTTTTGGATGAAACACATCTAAAAAAATTGAATGAGGTTATTTGCGAAATAACTCGAACTGCCCTGAATGCTAGACTAATTTTAGTTAAGGACTACATTGAAGAATATTTTCTTGCACAAACGGAGATGATCTTCTCATGCGACGAAGAGTTTACTAGTCTTTTGAAGGTATACGTTTCATGCTTTTTTTGACAATTCAGGGGTTTCTCCATCAGATAATAGTATACTTTTAGCCATGCGTAAAAAGATATCATGTTACATCGTTTTTGCCACTGTAACGGGGCGTCGTTAACTTTCGAATTTGTAAATTGTCCTAGGTTCCTGTTGCAGATAATGTTGACCGCGCTATCTTTACCCCTGTTTCTACCCCAAAACAACCGGCATTATTTCCACTTACTACCACCTTCAATAAATCAACGTCAGATCAGAACAAATATATTTACACATTGATTAGTGGATACCTTTCAGTGGTTCGCCGGCAAATCGCAGACTATATTCCGAAGTATATTATGCTTAATGCATGCACATCACTGTTTAAGAACCTTCGTCGGACAATTGTAAGCGTATTTTTATTAAATACGATCCGTATCTGCATTATATATCCTTCTTAACCTGCCATCCTATGTATCTGTGATTCTGTGTTTTTAGAGGGACGAAACCCGTGGAAAAGAGAACGAGTTGGTGGTTGAGACTCCTGAAATTACAAAGGAAAGGGAGGACAATAAAATAATGATTGCTGTAAGTTGTTACAGTTTCATTAAGGACGAGTGGAGTGTTATTAACCAATTTCAATACCATTTGGTTCATCTTTATTATTTTAGCGTTTCATTTTATCATTTCAGAATTTGCACAAGGCATTGAACATCATTGCTGAAATAAGGAGTTATTAAAATAAGAATTCATGAATTTTACTCTTTTTCCTTTCATTTGATAAATTCAAATGTGTTAAGTTTTGATTAATTTAAATGGAATAAACTTTTAAAATGTGAACGTTTTTGGAACTACATATATTTTAAAGCGGAGTTAGTGATATGTAACTCACCTCACTTCACGTTCACGCATTAGTAATTTTAGCGGAGTATATGCGTATGTTTAGAATTCTGGTCGGTTGAATTGACTTATTTTTTATTTTTACAGCCACAGTAAGTTGGTTTTAGTGGAGGATGAACGTTAGTCTGAAATGGTATTCTAAAGCTAAAATTTGGTGATGCAATTTATTCCATAGCGTTGAAAAAAGTTCCAAAAAAAGCGCATACACATAGTCTCGCTCGAAATTATATTTTCATTTGCATTGCTTTTAATTTATATCATTTTCGTTTCAGAAATAGAGTTAATTTACGACAAGACATCAGCCTAGTTGATTGACAAATAAAAATAAGTCTGAAGGGATTTCCATTCCTCCATTACATACGAATAATAGACATCCATTCTGAATTCTCACATAGAAATCGCTACATATCGATCATTCAAAACGACTAATTTAGAATTAAATAGGAGATCTGATAGGAGATAAAAGAGAATAAGTCGAAATCATTTCCAAAGCTTTCATCGAGGCATCAACCGAGTCCAGTAACTTTTGCTCATCCCCCTTGAGCAAAGCGTATTGTTTCCGTTTCAAACTCTCCACCCGACGACGTCGTTCCCTTTCCTGTAAATCGACTGGGAGTTGGTCAGATTTTTTAATTATCTTATCGGTAATACTCATAGATGATATTGACGTAGGGGTCGTCACCGAGGTCACTCCACCAGCATGCGGAGGAGGGCAATGGCTCTTGAACCGCTTATCTTTCTCATCCAACTCCGGGGTCAAGGTCAAGGTTTCCATTGAAGTTGCCAGTCTTTTATCCTTAATATATTTCTTAACAGCCTTATTATTGGATTCAGCTTCAGTATGACCCTCTGCCGATGACATAGATCCAGTTTTACCAATTCCATTGTAATTAACAATTCGTGTTGTGGTTGTAGTACTTGAAACGGGGCCATTATTTGGACTAAGTTCTTTCGAAAGGTCCCCATCATCCTGACCCAGCTTTCTTTTCATGGGAGATACTAGTGTGGTTGTTGTAACTTTTAAGCTTCTGGCCTTGACTTCCGCATTTTTAACGACCGAGTTGACCTGTTTATTTCCATTGTTTGAGTGACTATCCTTTTGGCTATTCATGAACGTTTCCGAAATGGAACAATGTTCCATTATTGCATTAGTAGAGGAGGAGGCATTTCCCTGTGACGAAGAGGTTGAAGACTGTGACATTGCCGGAGAGGAAGACCTAGATGAGATTGAACCGCTATCCGGTGGTTTTTCTGGCGTTGGGGCAGTTGTAGTTGGAGAGGTGTGGTTGACCCCATCACTCTTGTGGTACAAGATCTTTTGAATATGAACCCCATTAAGACCAATAGCAACTGGTGGCTTGTATGGCTCAACTTTTATCGGACTTATTAACTCCGGATTACATTTATCTTTTTGTTGAAGTGGAATCCGCTTTTTCAAAGATATGGCGAATTCAATACGAATATTATCTCTAGGAATGCTCAGGTAGTTTTCATCCTCTTGCTCTTCCTTGGATTTGGCTATGACTTCATTTTTAGACCCCTCAGTTTTTAATAGATGTTTTAACTTTTTACTCTTAATTTTTTTATTACTATTCTGGAGATAAGCATCAAGAATCATGCTGTCTGAATCGTGGAAATCCTCATTTTCCACCTCAGAATCCGCAGAATTGTAGCTATCGTGGTAGGGAACATTTTCATCGCCAAAGAGTTCCTTGAGATGAGTTCCCCCTGAGGAGATTGAGCGTTTTGAAGATGACTTCTTGCTTGAGCTTCTTCTTCGAGATTTTTCCTTATTCTTGGCAGCATCAATTGTCATAGACGAGGGGGAGGAGGTTCGAATTTTAGATTTTGATTGTGACTTGAATTGGGTCTTTAGCTTGAGAATTTGACCCCGATAGTAGGCATCTAATTTGTCCCATTCTACAAGAAATTCATTCACGGAAACGAACTTCTTGTCGTGGGTGAAGTTAGGCCTGGTAGGTTTTATCGATTGGATGACGATGTCTCGTTTACCTGGCCGTTTTCCATCGCTCATTGTCCTCATGCGATTACTTCCCCGGTTTAAAAATCTGAAATAAATAGTATAACGAGCGTAAACAAAGGATTGCCAATATTTTGTTGAATAACAGCAAGTTGTGAATATGGCTATGAACGATGGCTAGAAACTGTTGGTTCGGGTCATTTCCCTCGATGTCTATGATATCCTACATAAGTTTTTATCTCATGTAAATTGTCCATGAACTAACAAAAGAAAACATGTGCCAAGCCATTGCCAATTATATTTGCAAAATTTTGTTTCGCTCATCTTCATGTCTACTTTCAGTAGCTTGGCTTGGTTGGAGTGATTGATGAACTCAGAAAAGTTCAGCTTAAAAAAGAAAGCTGTGTACAAAGCTAGACTATTGTAAAGTTATGCACCGAATAACAGACACGAGCAACGTCAGCTTCAATCCGTTCGCATCTCTTACTTTCCAACTTCGCAAAAACCAACTTGTCAAATGTGTATCTACTGTCATTATAATGCACATTTTGGCAAAGGTTCATTTGGTTTTGTGAATGGATTTTTTGTCAACTGTTCAAGCCAATCTTTGGGCATTAACCTATCTAGTGACATGACTGTCTGAAAAGTAGGTATAAACTAACGATTTTAAAAACTGTATGCGACTTTGCAATGCAAACTTACGATTTGAAGTTAACCTGATTGGTATACTATGCAAATCCAAATTCCAATAAATGTTCAGGACGGTTAAGTTAAAGAGCTCAAAACGCAAAAGGAGGATCACAAAATTGAAACTGATTGTTTTAAAACTGATTCAAGTTAGGTATCATAAACCGTTATAAAAGTTATATGAAATGGGTTGAAAGTATGAATTATCAAGTAAATTTTATAACCCCGATAAATCATCACATTATCTCTATCTATCTACTACTAACCCTGCAGTTTATCTAGATATGCTTATCTTATCAAGGTTTGCTTTATTTTTATTATTTCAATGTTGCACCAGAAACCTTCTTTGAAATTTAAGCAATATGCTGCATACTAATAGACAGTTTGCTCCCGTTTTATGTACACGTAATTTTTTTTGGAATTGTTTCATAACAAAAGTTAATATGTATTGTTTTGTCAGTTTTTATATGAAAAAAAATGCAATCCTGTCCTGAATTTAGGCTGGATATGACTGCAAAAATCTTGCCAAATAAGTCATAAACTTTATTTATAATGCATTTACTAAAGCTAATACTACTAACGTAGTTTCACAGAGAAGGAGGATAAAATATGAAACAAAATTCCAGCTTTAATACCAAATTGTAACTCACCAAGCGGAGTAAGTACGTGTTTGAAATAATGGTACTTGGTTTGACAATGACTAATTTAGAACAATGCGTTCCTAATTTATTACTTTACTGAATGCTGTAAAATTTCGTTGACTTGGTTTACATTTCATTTTAACGAATTCTTTGTGAGAAATTCATTGAATTCTGCAGTTCTATAATTCACAAAATTTTTTGAATATTTAAACTGCTTCAAAATATTTCTCCAATAAAATTGACTATGCGGAGAGAGATAATAAAGTAACTTATAATTCCAAGAACAGCATAAAGTTCAGGAAGGAAAAGCGTTAAAAGTAAATAAAGCATTTCTTTTTAGCATCCGTTTTTCAACAACATGAAGTTTAATTAAAATAAAGTTAGCGTACAAAGTCTCGTGAAAGACACTAGCTTGCACTCGTTTGTCGTTTTTATTTCATTAGAGACACCTTTACTGTTTTAGTCCATGAATTTGTCTTCTCACTTAACTTTGTTTAAAGTTTTTTCATAAACGAAATCGTGGGCTGCTTTATGAACAGAGCTTTAAAGTAGTAAAACAAAGTCAAACATGCAGATTTCTTCTCATGCATGCATAAATTCTATTACTTTGCTTTAAAACTTTTAGACGGATTCAATGAAATTCTAACCACATTTTCACAGACATAGACAGTCCAATCTAAGTACTCGTTCTGCAACTTCCACTTAAATGCAGTTGCTTGCATTGCATTGTCAATGAACATGACGGTTTCACACCAAACTTACACATGATAAAAGATGCTAAAGTAAGTCAGTCTTGCCAACGCTTAAGAACCAAAGTCAGCTAGTATTATGTTAAGATCAAGTCATTCATTCTCTATCAAGTCATGTAAAATGCAGTAAAACGGTTTGATTAAAATTCTGCTCTCATTTTCATTTAACTTCATCTACCTTTTTTGGCAAGAAATAGAAATAGCCACTGAACTTCTGATATCTATATAGCACTACGATATGATATCAGAAGAAATTTGTCTGCTGCAGTTTTTTTCAATTTAATTACTTCTTCATAAATGGCTAAAATTTCACTACTATTTTGCCATCTTTATGCCAGGATTTTACAACGTGTTCAATTGAAGTTAATGTGTGCAGTAAAAGTAATAGCGTAAAACATCTCAGACCGTTGGTAATAAAAATGGATGAATGCACAAAATGTAAACTATACGTATACATAAAACAAAATCTCCTCCCACGGACTTGCATTTGCGTTAGAATTAGAAGGTTTTTACTGAGAACAGAATTTAAGTGGATAAAATAAAAATAAAATGTACGTGTAGACAATTTATTCACAACCAAATTTATGTTGCTAGCTAATGAAACAAAATGGTAGAAAAAACCTCCGGGTGCAGCTGGCAGAGCGCATTCTAGGGCGCTTTGGCGCAATATTTACAGCCGTGCCTCTTTTGAGCACATTATGTTTTATAAATGTCTTTGTTTTTCAACGTGGGGGCAAGCCCCCACACCCCCAATGTTTTCTCTTTTTGTTTTTGTGAGGTTAAAAAACGTGTTTCTGGGCTCTTTAATTACCCGGTGGGATTTTTTGACCCCCACAGGACTTCAAAGTGTCGATTTGGGCCAAACTATTTATATTTTTATGCTTTTTGGTGGAAAAGTAGAAAAATATTTTTCAGGCTATTTAATTACCCGATGGGTTTTTTTGATCCCCACGGGTCTTTACCTGCCCCGATCGGTGTCAACTTTTGCACTGCATCTAGTTAGCGCAGTTGCCACCTGTGTGCAAAGTTTCAGCCTGATCGGTGTTGGGTAGGTTCTGAGATCTCGTGCGGTCGGACAGACAGACAGACAGACAGACACGGCCACCTATATAGCCCTAGAATGGGCTAAAAACGTAAGGAATGGTAAATGAATAGGCGGAAGTGTTCCATGTGTAGAAGTAGTTGTAGGCTAAAAGTAAATTATGGATAGTTAGCTTTAGCTACCTTGTGATCTTTCGATGGCACTGATGATAAATGGCTGAATAATAATGGAACATTAATTTATCCATAGAAAAACTCAACTTCCACTACTACTATTACCAATTACAATGCAGTAGATAAGCATTATGAACTGAAATGGGGAACAGAACAGGTAGCCCAGCAGTTTATCATCACTTCAGAAATACGTACATAAACTGTTTCTTAGTAGCTAATCAACTACATGTTATCAGTTTGAATAAATCTTGATCTGACTTGATCAATCAATGAACATTTATATATATCAGAGGAAAAACGGCATTGATTCTACTAACGGAATTTAACCACCAGCACTTTGTTTATAGCCAAAAAAAGCTCTTCATGAAGGTCTTTTGTGGAACACGGTTGGCCAACAACGCCAAGATGTATTATTTCCTATTTTAAGAACCTGAAAGTGATGAGCCGTTTCACGTTATTTCCATTTTAATAAATAGATTTATGTACAAACCGACAGATTTTTCAAACCGTCTAAAACCCGAAACCATCCTAATTATTTCACTACATTATAATAACTCAATAAGCTTACCACAGTTATTTATAAGCTCTAAATCGTCAGCGTATTAACTCATAAGAGGTAATGGCACGCTTGTCCAGTTGTCCCTTTTTTGGCCAAGAGTCCTCTCTCTATCCAATTCAAACGTTCAGAGCTGCATAACTATTGCTTCATACGATAATAGCATCCACAAAGCCAGTTTAATAAAGTCAGTAATCACAATAGTAGTTCCTTCGAGCAATTAGATGAACTTTTTTAAAGTAAGAAATTACTTTCAGTAGGAGTAGGTAGTATCCTTCAGCAGTCCCAAAAAATATCTTGCAGCTTTTAATAGTAACTTTTGCAATTGGCTTAGCTAGCCCTTGCTTCTATTACTATTGCTATCTCTTATTTTGGAGTTGGTTATTATCATGTAGCCAGAAAGTAATTTGGTTGGTACGTTGGTACGTTTGCTGTGTACTTAATCGTAGTTATTTAGTAATGTCCCTCCACAACAAGTTGTTATTGTGAATTGAAAATCCAACGGTTGCGTCGACGGACGGAGATCAATTCCCTTGACGAGTTTAAAGTGAAAGGGAGAGTGTCTCTGTCCCACGGACGGACTGAGTGTAGTTGTCTTATTCTCGAATGAATGATCTTGTCCCAAAAATACCCTTCCAAAAATGCTTTAACGAGTTATACTCTCTCAGTGAGTGGTGAACTGAAGCCTTTGCCTTTAAAGTTTTTGGGTATTTTATTTAGTAAGGCCTACTACCCCGTGTATATACAATCTATACTTAACTAAATCGAGTCAACCAATAAGCTAATAATAGTAAAGTAACAAATGGCAGATGATGATGGGATTACTGACTGAGCTATGCAAAGTAAAATTGCTCCAATATATCGTCTTGGGATTATTGTTTTGAAGCTAAAGATGACGGAAAAGTGATACTAGTTCAATTACTGCGAGAAGCAAAATCTAATTTTAAGGTTAGCCTCTATTTGAGCTAAGGTTTCCCAATCTGGCCAAACATTTACATTAGTCAGAGGGATAGATCTGGTGCTGGAACAGGGCTAAGTTTCTAATTCTAACTAGCTGGAAAATGATGATTAGCAATAGTATAATGCCTAGATGATCTAACTAGTATTTTACTTTGTATGATATAACATACAGCAAATTATCGCAACATAGAATAATAGAATATAATATGTGTGCTAACAAACAGCGTAATGATAAAGCTAACTAACTACAACTAAGTAATTCCTCTGCCAATCAATACAACACTAAAATATACACCCAGTTCTCCAAGAACGACTAGCGTTCATGCTACTACTGTACCTACTGGACTGACATGGGCCTACTTTACTATGATTTTTGGCTAAAGTTAACACACGAAAGGGTTAGGGTTGCTTTCATTAGTTAAGCGATGTAGAAGGATTGTAATTCAATTTCAGTAGTGCTGCAGATTTGGTCTATAGTATATTATTACACATATAATACTGATACGACTACTAGAACTTAATGACTGAAGTTGTATTGACTATTGATACGTTTGGAGTTACGTACATGAGCTTGAGCTACGAAGATTGAGCAAGGATGCAGATTCTGGTCTATTGTTGGGAGTCACTTGTTGATAAGTATATATTTACATGTTGTAAGAGTGAGGTTAATACATTTAGAAGAGATAGCAGAAATACATGGACAGACACCTTGCTTCGAAATCCAAAGTTGGTTTGCTTTTGGTTAGATATTTCTATAGATAACTTACTTGCACAAAGCGTTCAATGTCAAACAGCCCAAGAAATTATAAATATACAGGTAGCCCAGCCAGTAATACCACTTTTAACTTTTAGTATAATCTAGCATGGATATTTGATGCAGTAGTTAAATAACCAATAATTGTACGGGGTTGGCCAGGCTTTCAATAATTCTGCTCTGAAAGACAAGAAACAATGACAGGCAACAGAATACTTGACCTCAACCTATGTATCGGGATATTTTAGTATAGTTAAGTTACAATGACCGAGTCGGTAATTCTAATGGATTTGAAGTTATTTTCAGTAGAAAATTGGTGAAGGTTTGGGGATTTACACTTAGTTTTTCGTACCTGGATTTACCCAGGATTAACCCAGCTTTTAACTAATACAGAAATGTAATACTGATACTAATGCAAATAGTTTATTGAGTAGCACACAAAGATAAATGAGATCAGGGCAGGGGAAAACGTCAAATCGGCCAGCATCGGTCGAACGGATTTGTTTGCTGCGATTTGAGCAAATCGAAGCTTATCAGGTATAATTTGGGAAATTTTTAACTACCAAGAACTAAAGGCTGTTTTGGACTACGAGGCTTGTACTATCATGAATTGGCTCACAGGACGAGAAGGACGGTGACTAATTTTGAGTTAGCTAGTAATAAATAGTGTCTAGCTGTTTAGTATGCCTACGTATGGGTGATTGGTTGGACTAGAGAGAGTAATTAGTAAATCACTCTATGTCAGATACATATACAACTAACTTTAAGTGTTCATGAAACGAAGATGAACTTCTTTCAGTTTGCGTAGGTAGCCATTAAACTATTAACGAACAATGCCTAATCGCAAACATTCATGAAGATACACATACCGTAGTTCCCGTTTTAATGCCCCCTTCCCTCTGTATAATTTGACTTACACATTTTTCAATGTTTTTAAACTCCAGATGTGTCCTATCTTGCACATTTTTAACCAATAAACTCAAATTTTGAAGCAATAAAGCCCCAGGGGAATTACAATCTGAGACATGCTTAGGATTACAACTACCACGAACTAATTTACTTATTATAAATATTTAGTGGACTTTACTGCTTTAAAGGGGGGCAGTAAGTGGCTTTTAAACTCATAAACAATTGACATTAATATAGACAATCTTTGCAACTTTTATCGTGTGCTTGTTAACGTACGTGTGCACGTATATGCTTGTTAGCAAAATTTCTTTCTAACTTTTAACTACTTTTTTGCATTACTGGTTCGGTGGTGTGTTCCTCGGGAAAGATAAAGAAGCTCTTCAGGATTTTTTTTTTATTAGTTTGCCGTCAAGATCTTAACGGTAGTGTAGGATGAATTGTCTTATTTATTTATAATAATCGCAAGAATGATACCATTTATTATTCGCATTTCTTATTTATTAAGTGGGGCAGTTATTTTCTGTTTTGCTGATGTATTTTAAAAGTTTACAATCATTTCTATTGGTAAAAATGTTTTGATACTACCAGTTTTATTTCTTTCATTGGTTGTTTTTAAATTGACGATTATCAGTTCATTCTGGAGTAAGCTAGTAAAAAGGGGGATGCGAAAATAGAATGTGTCACCTAATGGTTAATCTTCATTTTTCATTAATCAATGGATTGAAAAAAGCTAGTTCATTTACAATCAATAAATACGTCAGTAGTACTATACAGTTTTTGTCTCTCATTCATTTTTTTACTGGACGGGTGATGATAATGACGTGTATCTGTATTTGTATGAATCTAAAATATGAATACGTATAGTGTAGCAGAGTTGGCTTTATTGTCCGTGATATTTTTTTGACTAGCTTTCTATGATTTGTGACGAATAAAAGAAATGCTCACGTAATTCATTAATGATTTTTCATAAATAAAATCCTCCTCGCCGTTTTGGAATGTTGGTGCAGCGTATTTCATGGAGAGGATAATGCTAAAAAAAATTACTTAGCCATATTAAAAAAATCTTGGGATAATGCATATCATAATCGTAATGAAATCACACGAATTTTTTGTGATTACAGAACAGACACGTTATTTAATAGATTTGATTTCATAGCTATAGTGTCATTATATATTTTGGCGTGCTGCTGATTTCTATATAATAAACTGCTATTATTTAAATAGCGTGATATTGCACATATTCATTATCATTATCAATTATTGTCATCTTGTGATCCTATTTATCGTTTTCCATGAAATTTGGTATGAATAGCCTTTCCACTATAAGTTACGTACTTTGTTGCGTGATCTGGAACTGGAATATAAGGGTTAGGAAGTTTTAAAATGTTTGGAATAGTTTTGAAGGTCATTTCTCATTTGTTGTTGCCTTTTACAAACTTTTATCCTTTATTCATCACTTTAGGATTGAACGGTTTGCTGATGCATAGTCCCTCTAGTATAAGTCCATCGCTCCCTTGAGGCTTTTAAAAGGATAAATAAACCGTTGTAAACGCATGTAACGAAGAGGTGTAAACAACCGTTAAATGTCAGTTGCGCGCGCGGTGTGTTTGGAGTAAGCGCGCGGTGTGTGCGGAGTGAGCGCGCGGTGTGTGGGGAGTGTTTGGAGGAAGTATGCGGCATGTGCGGAGTGAGCGCGCAGTGTATCCGTAGTTTAAACTCGATGTCTATTGAGATGCTTTTAGAAAAAGACCACGCGCCTTTACCAGTGTTTAATTCGTCCTATCCGTCCTACCTCCTAGATACTATTAGCAAAAAGCACGTTCGAGAAACTCGAATATTTCGCGTTTGACCTTGCCGCACGGTCACGAAAGGTCACGCGCCCTAACCAGCGTTTAATTTGTCATATTGAGACCTTCTAGATACTATTAGCGAAAACCACGATCAAGAAACTCGAATATTTCGCGTTTGACCTTGCCGCACGGTCACGAAAGATCACGCGCCCTAACCAGCGTTTAATTCGTCATATTGAGACTTTCTAGATACTATTAGCAAAAAGCACGATCGAGAAATTCGAATATTTTGCGTTTGACCTTGCTGCGTGGTAACGAAAGGTCACGCGCCGAACCAGCGTTTAATTCGTCATATTGAGACCTTCTAGATACTATTAGGAAAAAGCACGATCAAGAAATTCGAATATTTCGCGTTTGACCTTGCCGCGCGGTAACGAAAGGTCACAAGACAATTCAAAGTAGCGTTTTGAAGTGTACGAGAAAATAGCTTTGAAATGGTACCCCACTTGATAGGGGTTACTATTTAAACTTTTGGTGACCTTTGGCCTTGAGGGGTGTTGTCGAAATCGCCCATCTTCGAACTTACGCCCTACTTTGTCCTCAATAACTAAAATCCGAAAACAGAAGTTCAAAAAGTTAAACCGTTCGAGAGTTAACGCGCGAACGGACAGACAGACAAACAGACAGTGAAAGTGCATTCACATAAAGAGGTTTACACCTCTTAATAAACCTCTTCTAGGAGAAGTTTCGATATAGGTAGGCAAGGCCACAAGGCATAGATTAACAGGACGACGCCTTGAAGGCCGTTTAAGGGACAAAGCAAAGAGTTGGGTTTGGAGAGTTTGACAAAAAGAATTAAACTGAAAGTACACGTGGTAGTTGATGGGATCATACATACCCTAGTTTCATGGTAACTTTAATCTTTAAAGATTAAGAATAGAATCTTTCTGAGGCCTACTCCTACAAACTAAAAGTATTAGACGTTGGGATTGGGTATTAAAAACGGAGGATGTGGCACTTTTATGAGGTATTTACAGATTTACATTACACAGATTTAGATATAGTTGGTATTTATAGCCTTTTAAGGCTTCGCCGGTGAAAGAAAATAATTCTACCGTTGCGTTACTTCTAACATATAAGTTTTCCCCTAAAAAGGCTGTAATTTTAGGCAATTGCAAAGCGTAATTGACTATTACTCTATTTAATAGAAATACCGTTGTATAATAAATAAGCTCTATCTGCATGTGTGTAACTTTATAAGGTGAACATCAGAGTCATGTAGGGTGCCAAGCTGTGATGTGGTGGAGCTTTACGGGAGAAAAGGTTAAAAAGTCCAAAGATACGTGACCCTGATGCTGCTGATGCTGATAGTAAAGTAAAAGGACCGACCGTTGACTACACGAACGTATCAATCCTTTAGAAAATATTACAGTACAGCTATAAGTGGAAAATTCTCACTTCACATTTTCAGCAAATGCCAATTCTGACTTTATATTGCATCCATCAAAATCCAAGCTCAGCAGTAGGTCTCAAGGAACAACTGGATGATTTCAATATGTCAGCTTTGCTTCAATTGTTTGTAAATCATATTAAAAGTATAAAGGGTAAGACGAATAAAGCATCCAATAATGACAAGTTTTCACTGTCTCTGTTTGGTATTTCTATTGCAAAAGGTTCTAACCTTACAGTTAGTTCAACTATGCAATGTAATGAATTGTAGTGATATGCTTCAGTTTTGCACGTACATCCCGATACAAAATAGTATACGCTGGAAATAAAGATGGATGACGACAAACGGTTGTATCTTTACGTATGATACTCTCCATGGTGTTGGATTTGATTGAACAAGTGTTCTACTCTCATTCGTATACTCAGAAATAAACCACAACGCTTAGCCACCTTGGAACCGGATTTCATCTATTTTGCAAATTCGAGTTTCTATTAAACAGCAGCGGGGCTGCTAGCAAAAGAAATTATTGTTACATTCAACATTGAGGTTTTTTTTAATCCAGAAGGACATTTCACGATGATACGATGGAATGGGTGCTGATAGTACGATTGTGTAACGTGTAACATAAAAATGGCGAAACTTTGTCAGAGATGTTCCATACACCAGCAACTGTACGTGATATCAGAGTGGACCAAACTGTATGCCCTCCGTGTACGTGCAATGCAATGTAAATCTTGGGATGAGCATCATCAACTTGAGGATACTTATAGATAGCTTAAGAAATGGCAGTGGCTAGGATTCTTCGTAATTTTAAACTACGTTGGAAAAGGCATCACAATAAAGTTATCAGAGATGTTAAAAGTTTGTAGTAACATAGCAGGAAAATGACCACCCCTTTTGAGAATTTATTGTTTTCTAAGATAAGAATAAGTATAGGCTAAACTTTCAATCCAATAAAAAATATCGTATGCTGAATTGGCCGAGAGTATATGCAAATTCATTGTATTGTTAGTATCATCATAAATAAAACTGGGTAACCTTACATACATCAATTGAGATTCGCAAATAAATACTGAAGATTTAACAGGCAGTGGTAGGGAAGCGTCGTGTGGTTTAATAACAGGAGGATGTAGCATGTTTATTTCACGTGAAGGAATAAGTCCATCAGCTAGAGCCAGAGATGGAATATTTCATGGAAGTTATGAAGTTTTTATTAATCTTGTTTCTCATTATCCAAAAGGCTAATCATTCCAAGGGCCTTGGTCACTCTGTTCAGCTCTGAGGTGAAGTTATGACTTGAATAATGCCTGCGACTGAGGATGTTGTTGTGTTTGCGTAGTAAGTAGTAACTATGCTTGAGCATTGGATATGGATGGATTATTGTGGATTGTGGGCTGAGGTTTGGGTTTGGGACCTCACTCAGTAGCAAAACCAAATACATTTGAGATAATTAGCAATTGTGGTAGGATGTATAAAAGAAACACATTGAATTTTCCAGTTATGGACCAAACCTTCAATGGGATAGATTTCTTTGTAGTAAACATGAATTCTTCTATGAGTTTTCTAATGTATAGTCAGTGGTGGAATATTATATAGTTATGTTTTAAATATTATTTTACTAGGGAAATAATGTTATTTCATCTAACTTTAAAAGGCTAAATTTGTGTGTGTGTGTATGATTTTAAAAAGCTTTAGAAGAAATGGCTTTTGCTCAGATTTCCAAGAACACAAAAAATGCAATAGATCTCAAATAAGGTTTTTTTTGAGAAAAATAGCCATGTCACTCTTGGTAAAAGTGGAAGTGTAATTTGCATGCTTAATAGAGGTAAAGGCAAATAAACTAAAGAATAATGTCATCGTATCGTTTTACAGGTTACAGAAACCATAAATATTACTACAGGCTTTTGCCTTTACTGCTTCCGTTGTGTATTGAAACTTTCCTACTTAATTATAATTAATCACAACAATCAAACTCAAGAGAATAAAAGGTTCTCTAAAAGTATTAAACAATCAGACCCGAAGGCAATTTACAACTCTACTTGAATGCAATGATGACCTTAGGTTCGTCGTGTGATGTCTATTGTTAATTTTTTCGTTGATGCAAGGTTTATCAACAACTTCTGGTGGTTACAATTTGTACATTTGCATTAGAAGTGGCAGCGTCACTGACGCACTACTATTTCTTTTAATTAATTCTCTGGTAGTAAGTAATATAGACGAGTCTAATTTATTTTAGAAATGCGCTTGCAATTTATTAAAGAAAGGACTTTAAAGCTAAAGCTTCATTTTTAGCTTTTTTTAAAAAAATGTTCCAACAATTTTTGCACGAAGTGAATGCGTGAAAAAGTAAGCTTTCCTTGTCGCCGTTGTGCTTATCGGTTTAAAATGTCAAAGCCCTTTTGAAGGTTGACACTTAGCTCTGGCTGGATTATCATTTGCTCAGTTCAAATATTTTGCTGATAGTGGATCTGACTCTCACTTGCCTGTAAAACATGTATTAGCATAAGTAAAGCTAAAATAACATTTTATTATTGAATTGAGGATAACTTTGTTGCAGTTGCTGGTGCATATAAAGAACTTAGCCGACCTTTGCCAGAGATAAGCTTACTTGTGGATTGACTACTGACGAAAGATGAGCCTATAAGCTAAAGAAAGGTTCGACATTTTGTACTGAAGTGGATATAATCTTCATCACAGCACAGAGTGGTATTGACACATAAATACATTTTTGCTGCAGCAATCTCTTAGTAGCTGAAGTTATTTGGGTCTCGCTCTCGCATTGACTTTTTTATACTAAAACTCCTACCATTATTTCTTTTTCTAATCGCCATCGATTGGGTTTATAGTCGTCTTGCTCTTTTATTCAGAAGATTTGTTATTTTACATTACATTAACTACGTTTTATTAAAGACTGCACTGGCTTTTATACTTTTAATCTCATGAGCTTTGCCAATAAATTACTTACTCAAGGTTGAGATAACTACGATTATATCTAAACTGGACGGGAATTGTGTTCCTGGATAAATTTAAATGTTTACGTGTGATGATCATAATATTATCAAATTTTTCTTTACTGCATCAGGCATGTAAATAAAATCATTTTTAGAGAGAGAGAGAAATAATTAAGAGGAAATTGGAGTTTTTCTTGTTTAAAATCCAAATGTTGTATAAAAGGTGCTAATATTATAAAAATGCTACTAATTACGATATGCGTGTACCTAAAAAAAGAGAGACCTGCCAAACAATCTACTTGTATAAAGAATGAAGTCACGAATTTTCCAAAGAAATGAGTATATATTACATTCAACATTTTTGATAGTAAATTTTACTTTACAATAAATAGAACTCTGAATGCCGGAAAAGGTTTCATGTTACTAAACTAATTCTCTGTTATTTGCACTGTACTGTAATACTTTATGCAGATAGCTTTTGGATTGTACATTTCTGCAAACTTTCCAATTATTTATGAGCATTGGTTATGTTAGTGGACTTTCCAAAAATGGATTTATTATCTGGAAATAAGTCAACTCAAGCCCGTTGTAAATTTTAGTTTTGTAAGAGAATATGCCTCATGTTTAATATGATTTCGAATTAAATAAATGTACGATGGCAAAGAAAATGGCACATTCCTGTCACAGATTGAAATACTCACAGCTCTTCTTCCAAGCAACGGATGATGCATGACCGATTTCGAATCTTAGTTAGTATATTAAAGGGTTAGGGTGAGTTCTATAAAAGTCTCCCTGTACAAAAAGAAATAGAGGTAATATACATGACTGATTGTGATTACTGTAAAAAAGTTTATTTTTTGTAATTTAATAAACCCCACGATAAATGGGTTCACATTTCCTGAAAAAAGCTAAGACGGGATTCAAAAACATTGGATTGGATGATAAAACTCAGCAAAACATTCCCCGATTAATTATGTACAGCATGACATTAGTAGATATGTGATGTGGAAATACATGCATTCGAATTTTAAAACCCTAATAAATTGAAATACCAGGAGGAACGACGGGATATTGCATAACAGGACTTGGGGGTGTGGGTGGAACCCCCTTTTTTACAGCCTCGTATTCATCATCCGGTTCATCTATCGCTCGAAAGGATGCGGACGGACTTGCCGGTTGGGACTTTATTCGCTCATATTCTTCAACCCATTTTGCCTGGTTTGGATGCGAATATCTACGTCCACCGGGGGAATTACCGCTGTGCTGTCCAAAATGAAACGCTGAAAGTTGCTCTTGAATGATTTCGTCTACGGCATCTTCGGCCATGGATCTGCTAGCTATTGTCAATGCGATGCTTGGAGGGGATTCTCCGCGATTCTCTGGAGAGGTTTTATTTTTTCCTGAAGAACAAGTGTAGCATTTTAAAGGTAATACGAGACGAGTAAAGGACTATGAGGAGTTAGCTTAAATAATGCTTTCATTATCTTTGTACATTATTAATAATTAGTACCAAAGTAATAGGTTTTTCTTTATAAATAAGAATAAGAAATAAGAATAAAGCATAGCATATAAACATTTGCTACGGATTTGGTAGATTAGTTGGTTCATTTGGAGGAATCGTTTGCGAAGTTTAAGATTTTACCTCTAAAGCAACACCAGAACTTTCTGTACGCACAGCAAAAGCAACAGGGAGACTGATAACAGTTGAACCCCATGGACGTTTGGGCCAATTTTGAGCTTGAGTGATGAAGTTAATTTTAAAGATGGATAACTCCGTTTCGTACCGTTCCCTTTTTAGCTTTTATCCAGAAACTTCCCCTTTCTTGCTTGGAATCAACTACGGTGGAAAGGACCTTTGAATCATCATAATGCTTGGATGGGATGAGAGGAATGAAGAATTTTTATGGACTGAAATATAAATAGCATTTAAGCTTCATTAGGTTTATTCAATTAATTTCTTTCATTTTCTAAAACAACAAGTGATACGAGTACAGATTATTTAGGCAAGAGTTAATACTTCATTTCACTGGAACGTTCTCAGAAAGATCACTCATTGTAAAGCCCTTCCATGAATTGTAATATAATTGCATGCCTAGTGACCTGGTTCAGCCGACATGATATAGATAATAAGTTGAACGAGATAAAAATGCCAGTAATGTTCCCGGACCTAGAGCTTATATAAATATGCTATATTTCCTGCTAAAGTCATGCGATTCGTCATTTATCGTTGATGCATCAGATTTATTAGTGAATCATATTTATAGGCGTGGTAATTATATATGCTTGTTTTATGCTTTTGATTGATTTCAATTTGTGATCCTTCAAAAAGTACAACTATAATGTCACTGCCATCATCATTACAGATTAATCCTGTAGTCCAGTGAAAAGGAAGAAACTAACTACATGATTGGAATCTTTTCCTAGAACCATTTTTACACCAAGCAAATAATACAAAATGAGTAAACTAACAACCCTTCAAGTTGGGTGTTGTTATTTATTATTAATACTGTAAAAAAACTTGATTAAATTGTTTATAACTGTTAAAATTCGTTATGCAATCCACATCTATTAAAAATAAAACATGCCAAACTTGTTCTCTTTAAATTGAAGAACTGATATGGAAGTGATTAAAGCCATCTCAAGCTGCAAGAGAGTGACCTTGTAAAGTTAAAATAAAAGTTACACCTAGAAATTGTTTTTGAGTCCCGTTTTTATTTATTTAATTTAAACTTTTGCATATGAAAGGAGTGGCTACCAGCAATAAATAGTCGTGACTCGTGACATAAGCAAATATTAATTCATTTGTTTCTCAAGAAAATTGATACAATGAAGATCAGTCTGTTAACTCTGCAGACCTTATTACTCTGTTATTATTTTAGTAGGACCTCATTTGCATGATGGATGATGCTTAGTTAGAGTAAAAAAGAGTAATTAACTTGTCACTAGAGTTGGACAGTGTATAATTATTTTATAATTAGGTTGTTAGAGCTATCTCACTTAGTATGTTGAAGTAGTATAATAGTTATGGGTGCATGCAAAGATGAAATAGGACAATCAGTGTCAATGGTATCATTGTTAGAGTTAGATTAAAACCAATAATTACCTTTGATTATTGCACGCGAGTATCACATAACACAAAGTAGATTATTGTCCTAGGTAGAGATTAATGTTGCACTGTTTGCATATTTGTGTGACCAAAAAATGCTTCAACTCGAAAGATTTCTGAAGTCTATTAAATATGAAGGACTGCATTACCTGCAATTAGCAACTGGGAACGATCACTCTAACTTTTCCACAAACTTTATAAACCCAGATAATTTGATAAAATGCAACTGTACTGGATGGGCGAAACCTGATACCTGACCTGGAACACTAATGGACACATAACCTGCCGTAGTCATAGTCGACAGGGTAACTAACCGAGGAAGGAATAGGATACCCGAAATAACAACGGGTAGTTTTACTGGAAGCCGTACTATTGCCATGTTAAAATGTACCCTCAGTTGTGTCATTCTGTCATGCCGTTGCATAAATAATTGGTCATATAGCACCAGCTTATGAAAGGGGTCTGCTGTTTCAGCTCAAAAATGATAAAAGACCTAGGGGAAAATCATACAGGTAGGTTGTCGTGTTAATTACTGCAAAACTAAACCGGGCAAGAAGATTGATGCCAGGAAACACTGTTAAGAGGTGGACTTTGATTTCATTCATTCGTGCATTCGATTCCGAGGAAGTAGCTGGCCTTTTAAACTTTTCAGAGTTCAAACAGAGATGCGTGTGCTTCGTTAGTTTAAAGTTTAGTAGTTGTTTATAGCTGGTCGCAATTCTGTACATTTATGCTTTACTTTCTGAAATATATTGTTTTTGGTAGGTTTAACACACGCTATTAAAGGAACCACTGAGACTGTTTGTGACTGTACACCTATAAAAATTGAGTTTAATCGGTGGTGCAATATTAATTACCCGGGCTGCCCCCGTTACTTAAGCATTTGCCATTTTATAAGCACAATTATTCTGCATTTAGTACCTGTATATTTGTACACCTATAAAATGAGGAAACCTTTTACTCATTATTGTGGAACGGTTTTAAAGAGCAAGCTTCTAATCCATATTGGAATGCCAAAAGCATATTTGCCCGAGTAATAAAATATGCCTAAGGGTTTTAGTTGAGAGAGCGGATACAGTCTACCTAGGTTTTAGTTATTATTGTACCCTTATTCTCAATTAGACCAATACCAAATAAAAAGAAACGAGTAATAAAGATCTCCATGTTGGACTTCTGTGTTTCTAAACATCCTGATTATGCACAGGTTCTCTTCTCGGACACCGTGCCGTAGGGTATAATATAAGCGATCCTTGATTTTAATAAAGCGAGCAGATTTGTGAAACTTATCGTATTGGGTTCAAAGAGCAGGTTGTTGCGATAAGCGAGGCTCAAAGTAACACAAGGGGAGGCTGGCACGCGACAAAACAATTAATCAGATTAGTTGAATGGAAAATGAGTAAACTTTCCTGTGGAATAACCCAGATCTCATTTACCTTAAGTTCTCCAGAAATTCTACACTCCTTCCTACAAAAGAATGTTCTAATTAAACGTTTTTCCTATACTCCTGAAACAATATGTCATATTAAGCATTTTGCAGCAAAACACCTCTTAGTAATAAGGAACTTCGTTGCATGAAGCAATCTTAGACTAGGGATTGAGTATTTAATTACAATTTCACTGCACAGAAGCTACTTCCCGTACATTATTGGTATTGATTAGGCCCTGCTAGGTGTAATCCTTTCATTGACCTTGGACGCTTCTTGGTCAAAACTGTTCAAATAATAAAAACTCGAGGTATTAATTTAATACTGCTTTAAAATTATTTTTGGATTTAACGAAATGTCGCTTCAGTTGAAAAACACGAAATCCGTATTATCTCACAGTAATGTGTGGGTACATTGGTTGGTAGACAAACCCGACCACAGTAAAGTCGTTAATAAAGCCACAAATGTCATTTAAGTCTGGCGTTGTTCTCAGTTTGCTTATTTAGCAATGCCCACAAAAATTTTAATGAAACCGACTGGCCGACAACGTAGGGATGGAAAAAGTAGGTAGGTTTATGTTTCCAATTAGTTTTCAAGAGTAGAACTTTTATTTTTAAGATAAGGTTTGCTTTAGAGAGTTTAATGAGAATATGAATAAAACACAATGTTATAAATCCTTTTTGCCGTGAAAAACTAAAATAAAGTATGAAGCAACAACTTCAACTTTTGACATTTTGTGGTTTATTTCTTAAGCTGGAAAATGGTCTAGTTAATTTACTGTTTTAGCATGCGAATGATTTGTAGTTCAGTTGTTAATGAATCTTTGTCCACTTCATGCCTGGCCTGTTCTATACAAAATGTATCGCATTTATACACGGGATTATTTTGTTTGTAAACGGAAAATGTGTTGAATACAAATTTGGAAGTTTTTGTTCACTTTTCATTTCACATTGCAAATTTGCTAAATAAAATTTCAAAATTGTATTTAATGTAGCTCTTCAGTCAAAAATGTTAAAAGTTATACTGCTATTTTTCTATTTTGTAAAAACGTTCCAACTTCTGATAAATGGTAATCGCTAGAAGAGTCCTGTTTGAAACGGCGAAATGCTAAAAAAAAGTATTAAGAAAGACTTAATTATTAATGAATTAATAAATGGTATTTACATGTGTATGTATGCATGATCATAATCTTTGTATGCTGCTAACATGAAGATGATTGCGGTAATAGTATATCAAATTCCATTGACCATACCCACCCACAATGCATCACCAATTTACCAATTATCCTGAAAAGTCATAAAGTTCAAGAGATAGCTCGCTTAGGCAAACAAAATTATTTTAAAACTGCTCTCAAACGACAATATAAATGACTTCACTTCAACTGCACTCATTTACATTTAATATATATCTGTTTAACTAAGGGCTACCTTATCAACATTCAATTATAGTTGTTCTCCGGATGTAAGGTGCACATTTTATTCGGGTACGAATGGAAATTAGTACGTTGCCAAAAGGCAACTTTAATCATGCTCTTACTCAATAGATGTTGATTATTGACCCAAAAATTACATTTTGTTTCCATTCCACGAACAAAGGGTATCTATCTCTGTGCTTATCTACCGAGTAGCAATGTCCGTTGAAGATTATATTTCCTGTTGACCGTTTACCGTTTACATACAAATGCAATAAAATCAATCATTTATCGAGCTAGATTCCTGCATATGCAAAGCTTTTTTCGTATAAAATAGTTTGCTTTTCATGCAGTATCCCTTTTTACCAGGAGTAGAGAAGACGAAAGTTACTTTACGTCTTCAAAAAACAATAAGCTATAGAAAATGCTTTTCAAAAATTGCTCTTTGTTTGCCCACCTTAGTGGTAGTGCTACAGAGTTGGTCGCACTGAGCTTCATTTTGACATCGGTTTTAGTAATTTGTGGAGCAAGTCCTGTCATAGAACCTGTAACATTTACGACGGGGGAGCACGCTCGTGAAACTGGTAAGCTTTGCTAATTTTGCAGCGTTTTAGACCTAATTTATACTAAACTTTGAAAGGAAGTAATTCATGAAACTATACGACATAATAACTTTTAGTTTCAGATATGTCAGTAGTTTCAGTTGTACCAGCAATGGCACTAAAGCAACCAGAATTGGAACATATGTCATATGCAAATCCAAAACCACCACAAGTAAGTTTAAATATTTGCATATTTAAAAGTTTAAACCCGCATAGATGCTATTCCTTTCCGTGTTGACGGGATTGTGAAATTACTGATCCACTTTTGAAACCTTAGCCCTAAATTAAAACGTTTAAAACCCACTAGTTTTCAGCATCCTCATCATCATCATCGTTACCAAATAAAAGTTTGAAACGGAGAAATCGCAAAATCAATAGACAGAAGGACAGAAAGCGATGGTCATGCTTGTGTCATAGGGTATTCAGGTCAGTTTGTGGATCCAATGGTGTCAATTACGGCAATCTTTGTATGTTGAATTGTGCCTCAATATCGCTACCAGGTGGGTCAACAGCAAAATATAAATTAACAGGGCAAACAACGAGCTTTGCGTTTTTCACTCCATACTATCATACCATCCTGATTTTACCGTATATACATATTACTAATTTATCCTCTATTCCTAAATCAGATTTGAGAATCAAACATTTTGGCAGATGCTCAACAGATTCAGAGGAATAAAGCCAATAATACAAAATTTCAAGGAAGCTGTCGTTCAAAATAATTAGTTATCTGTATCTCTCTTTATGATAATGTTATTAATAGTTATCACTAAGTCACATTAAAGGTCTCTCTGTGCATGCAATAAGTAAATTCGCATTTTATTGTATCTTCATAATCCTTGCTAGATAAATGAGGCATAATGTTGCAACTTATTTTTATTACAAGAAAAATGAAGTATTAATGAGAGAGGAAAGGAGCATCCCTTATCATCCTTGTTTTAGTTGACGCGTGTAATAAGGATTTATTGTTTTTTTAAATATGTAATTGTAACAAAAATCAAGAATATGTATCCTTGTCTTTTCCGTACAATAATTATTATGCAACTGTATTTAGCTTGTGTAAATATCGGAAAGATCTTGTTATGTTTCTTTATTACTTTATTTCTGGTACTAGAAACATCCTGTGCCATTTGATTTTGATTGCATCGACAGTAAAACTTGTAACAAAAGGCAATTTTGCCGTTTATAAATAGCAATGTAGTATGCAAATATTGTATCAACAAGTTGTTTCATAAGTGGCCCTGTTTGTTATTTATGAAGTGAATTGTTCATTAAATGTAAGATTAACGCTGATTGAAGGAGTATTGCACAAATTAAGTATCTAATTAAAATACTTGGCCCACATTATCTGGATTTTTATGACAAAAGACGAGTATTAAAATTGTTTGTAGTCGTCGGTAGTTTTTCATTTCGTTTTCCCTTTTTGATAGTTTTTCCTTGTTGACGTATTATACAGAGTTTTCGATAAATTTGCAGAGCTTTGAATACATTTAGTGTTTGGCTTTCTAAGAATGGTGATTTGCTATGAGGCTGAACTTTGCTGTGAGAGAATAATGTAGATATTTTAGTTAAGTAGGTAAGTGGCAAAAGCATTTAAAAGCGGAAATGATAGTGAAACTTACTTTTCTGCAACCGGTACACAGAAATCATAATTGTCCTTTTTAGAATTCAGAAGTAGTCAAGCATAGAAGCTTATTTTAAAGTCTTGCTCTTGATCTGAAACACATTTTGTTGGTTTATTCGGGCACTAAACTAAAGAGTTAGCATAAACTTTAGTAAAGTAAAATATGCTGAGCGTAGACCACAAATACATTTGCATAAACAAGTAACGACGTCTTCTTCGCAAGCCTTGTTTAATAAGTTAGTTCTTACGAATATTCAAATTGTAAACTACTTTATCTAATCTAGAATATAAATCAGAAATCAAATCAAGCGTCCTTCTATTAAAAACCGCAGCGACATCATGTAAAACAATTGCTTAGCTTTCCGCTCTTAAGAGTGAAATCGTGGGAAATATTGTGTATTTGTTACATTTTTTAATCAAACTAAACAATAACGCGTTAAGGGGGATCTGTAGTTAATAAATTGAAGTTATCAATCTACAATGCAGGCATTCATATGAAATAAATGTCTATAGAACAATACGTATAGTTAGTAGCAGTAGAGTAGTAGTAATTAACCCTTAATACAAAAACTGGTATAAAATGTATAAATAAATGAAGACAAGTACGGCAACTTGTTCTGTGTGCCCGGAAACAATATTCAGTGCAACGATTACTTTGTAGCCTAGAAATAGTAGACGTAGACTTGAAATTTCTCACACTTGTCCCTTTTTACAACCAATGTTAGATGAATTAATTCTGATGCTTCATATAAACGCATAGCCCTTTTTGCTATTTTGTGCACTATTCTAAAACGGATGTTTCTAGCTAAAAGTTACTTCTGCTTTTGTATCTAAAATAATCTAAGTAAATAAACAAAGCCATGTTTTTAGCCTTATCGTATGGGATGGCGTGGTACATTTCTTGCTAAATAAAGTAGGGTTTTACTTGTTTTTCTCAAGTACCTATATTTACCGCTTGCTTGTTAGCTTACCCTTATAGTTTTTGCAACAAAGATGAAAAAATACATTGTATTTCATCGGAACTTGCGCTTTTGATTAGATACTCATCATTGCAGGCCAATAAAAAATCAAAGCTTGCTTGGCCCCGATCATTGGGGGTGATAATCTGTTGAGCATGTTATAATTAAAACAAGAGGTGAGACCGTGTCAGACAAAGTTTTACCCCAGAGTTGAATAGATTCCTTGATTGAACTTTGGTACAAGACATCTTAGAAACATTTCTAGCCGATGCCTTGATTGATAAACCGTAAAAAAGTTGATCATTTAAGGATTTCATCATATTAGACCGTTTTAATGAGCCTCTTGTTCCGCCTCTTGTCCTAGTCTTCAAGAAGGATGGTGAGAGCTTGTAGTTGTTGAGCTAACGGTTCTAAAATTCTTGGATATCGGAAGTTTTAAAGTGAATTATTGACGTTATTTAGTGTAGTTTAGATTTAATTCATGGAACTATTAAGTTTCTATACAGAACTTTGGTGGAACTTTCTGAGAGAATTTAGCTTGCAGAGATACAAATAATTCCTAAAGGAGAGTGGCAAATGTACCCCAGAGGGCAAAAAGTTCTACGCTGAGGCTAAAATTTCAATAAACTCTGTAATATTTTCGAAAACCAAAATGAAGACTACATACGTGTTCAAAAGTCTATTAAATGTGTACATTTTTCTGATAGCCTGGAATATTGCTGTATGTGAAGGGAAAAGGAAGAGAGTTCGCAGACAAGCTGTAAGTGTTCTAATAAAACGCTAAAAGAAATGCATACTATTTTTAATGAAATGAACGCTCTTTTATTTCAGCTACTATTCGGAAACGAGCTTGGATTTGGAGGATACCCAGGAAATGGGATAGGAAGTGAAATATCTATTGCAAATCTAAATCAGTTAACCAATCAACTAAATCAGTTTAATCCTCAATTTAATGAATTAAACTATCAGCCAGCTCAACAACAGTTTAATAATAACCCGCAGAACCAATTTAATACCCAACCACAACCACTACAACCTTCCCTAATCCCTTCAGGATTTCAGCAAACTTTTCAGCCCAACAACTTTGAAAATAATAACAATTTCAATACTAATAATCCACCCTTTTTCAACAGTAACAATTATAATAATAATCCTAGTTCTATTAGCAGTAGTAATGCGTTTAATGAGAATAATAATAATAATAATGGCATAGTTTTCGGAAGTACAAATGCTTTTACAAATCCGTCGACCTCAACTCAGATTCAGGCGAATCCAGTAGTGTCGGCTGTTAGAGTAGAGAACCCCCCAATTAGGGAAGCCACTGAGCCAACATTTGGCATGCGATTTTTGGGCTATGGAGCCGTGCGAGGTGCGTCTGAAATGCCTCGAGCAGGTCGTAAGGAATCAGCCCGAGCTGGGAGTGGTTGGGGGAGTGATGCCGATGATGCGGAAGTGGATGATGGTCCGGTGAGTTTTTAGAATAAAACATAGTTCAATTCAGCATATTCCGCACTTTTAGTAGTAGAAAATAGTTGTATATAGATAACAAAACTTTAAGGAGGTTTGTCGAAGTATTGTGAGCATGAATGTAACGTAGAACTGTGCTGTTTTTTAAGGAACTACATTTAGAATTTTTGATAAGAAATAAGTATTGTATTGATAATAACGCTAAATTCAGCGAAATCTTAAATCAGTAAGTAAGCTTAGTAAATAGGGTTTGTTATGCATTTTCTCGGATAATTTGTTAATTTCGGTTTCGAAATGAGCAGCCATAAATATCAATTATGGATTGTCGGACGCTATGCTAAAGTTTTTAGAATAATATTTCTTTTTTCAGGACTTGAAAGACACATTTATGAACATCTTGACCAACAAGATTAACTCGTTGACAACCACCGTGTCGGGAATCCAAGAAGCGTTCCGTGGGGTTAAGAGGGGAACGGCAAGAAAGATTGCTAGCCAAATTGAAGGAATCGGGGACTTTGTCACGGCCATTACTAAAGGTTTCACTTGCTTATTCAATGAACTTGCCACGGCGATGTGACCTGCAATCGGACGTTTACGAGACTCTGCAATGTGACCTATACGGACATTTATTAAATTATAGGGGCGAAAAAGACTTTCCTGGGTGAACCCTTCACCTATAAATGCTTCATAAATATAACAGAAACACGACTGACGCGTGACTACCAAGTGTAAGATTTAGAAAACATGAAGTTTTGTTAAACTTAGTTAAGTGTATGGACGGAAGTTGTAATTGAATGAATAGCTGTATTTATTTACATTAGTAATTTATTAAAGGGTTAAGCACAGCGGGTGGTAAACGGTTTCTAAATCTTTAGTTTCAATTTATTATTGTGTATATGAAATATGATATCGCTAATAACTTTCCAACGGACACCTTCAGAATTATTTGTTGACAAAATGGGTATTTTTAGGTAAAACAATTGACGACTTTTTGACAAAAACACGTTATACCAGAAATTGCTACTAACCTGCCTCATTTTTAATTTACGGATTTCAAACATCGAAAATGAGAAATTAATGCCTTTCTAGGAGCTGCTGGAATAATCACTAGTAAAGGAGGTTCGAAAAGAAAAAAGAAGAATAACTCTACAGGTAGTGGTACTGAAGGAGTCGTCCCACTTTCCAGCTATGGATACGGTCCTCCAGGTTCATCAGGTCAGGGTAATTCTGGAGGTTATCCAGCTAGCTCAGCAAGCTCCTATGGAGTACCTAATAACAATGGAAACCAAAATTCTTGGAGCCAGAATAACCAGCAAGGGGGATACAATGGCGGACAGTCCGGGTTTGGAGGATCAGGTTCTGGAGGGTCGGGGTCTGGTGGGTTTTCTGGCGGATCGGGAGCTGGAGGGTCGGGGTCTGGTGGGTTTTCTGGCGGATCGGGAGCTGGAGGGTCGGGGTCTGGTGGGTTTTCTGGAGGATCGGGAGCTGGAGGGTCGGGGTCTGGTGGGTTTTCTGGCGGATCGGGAACTGGAGGGTCAGGGTCTGGTGGGTTTTCTGGCGGCTCGGGAGCTGGAGGGTTTTCTGGAGGAAATGGAGGACTTTCTGGTGGGACCGGTGGTTTTGCTGGAGGATCGGGAACAGGAGGGTTTTCCGGAGGATCGGGGACTGGAGGGTTTTCCGGAGGATCGGGGACTGGAGGGTTTTCCGGAGGATTTGGGACTGGAGGGTTTTCTGGAGGAGGATCTATAGGCTTTGGCACAGGAGCAAATAGCAAGAATCCGTTTGGTCAAAATGTTAATCAATATAATTTGCAAAACCAAAATCAAGGTAATTTAGGATCTAATCAAAATTATCAACCAGCAGCAGCCACGCAATTTAGTCAAACTCAACAAGGGCAAGGACAATCCGGAGGAGGCTATGGTTGGGGTGTATAATAACTATAACGAAGAGCTTTGTATTCTAACTGGAGATAAGTTAATTAAGTTACTGTTATTTGTTTGCGGATGCCATATTTGTAGTTTATAGTACATTCTGTAAATAATATTAAAATCGTATGAAGAATCTAAATTAAAATAGAATCAACTTGTTTTTTCTGTCATTTTATTATCCACAACAAATTCTGTAAAAGTTGCATGCAAGGATTTCGAGAAATAGTCAGTTGTCAGATATAATTAGCATAGAAAACAACGATATGAAAGGTGCGTGTCTGTCTAATTACCATTGTCACTCTCTAACGACTCTGAATATAACTCCATCTCTTTGTTCCACTCTAACTTCAATCAGATATTAAACTTTCTAGTAAAACATATTCGTAGAAACGTCAAGAAAATCTTCAAAATTACGAACGAAAAAGGGTAATTAGCTTACTCAAAGAGCGTGTCACTTAATGTGTTGATGCGTTGATGCCGCAAAGTCTCTATCTAATATGCCGTTAATCAAAGCCTATGTGATCCTCTCGTTCAAGCTAAACACTGTTCTTAACAAGATTCTAGAAAGCTAAAGTTATTTGGGATTATGTTTTTTTACCAAATAATAGTTTAAATGTGTATGACATTGTACAGTAATGCATTTCAAGTCCAAGACATACGAACGATCTTAGAAAAAGCCTTTATTTATTGAGAATTTATCTTTCAAACTTTTAACTTGCGTTAAATCTGAAAAGGATGCATTTCATTGTCACTGATCACAGTTTACGGTAATAGAAATGGTAAAGAATAAAAATAGACGGAATCTGTTTTTCTCGTGTTACGCAATTTTATTATTACGCCAATTAAAACTAGTTAAACTCGAGCAATCTTACAATTAAAATATAGCTCAACGTCAACATCATCATGAAAGTCTAACGAAACAACTTTACAACAACGCGATCAATAAAAATGCTTTATTCCTCATAATTACTAAACAAAACACAACAGTCCCCGATTCAAATGTTGTTCATTAGTAACAGCAATAGTAATAGTAAAATGTGTAGCATTATTCCATTAATTGGAGATAAGTTGCAACAGTTCAAACCGGCGTACATCAATTAACCAGTGCATAGAATAATAAGAATTTATATGATTTCATAATGTAAACGATGATTTGTTCTCACGTTCATAAAGGGGCTCAAGATTGGTTCCGGTCTCTGATCTCACGACTAAGCCTTAAGTACTCAAGTACGTATGCAGTTATTATAGTTTCACGCCAATCATCGTATGTAGGATTTCACAAAGGCACGAGTAATATCTAATATCTTGGGTTCACGCAAAGGCTGTAACGCAATCCTTGCACTTTTCTGCCTCTTTATTTCATGTCACTTCCTATTTTAATGATGCTTTTGTGCCTTTAAGTCATGAAGCTAAGGATGGGTTTTGTCTGTAATATTAGTGTGTTGAAAAGTGAAAGACCTTTAATTACATTGCTCAGTATTTTATTGTTATTTATATTTGATTTCAACTAACTAGACTAAACTAAACTAGAGGTTTTTTGTTGGTTATCAGTTTAAGTAAAACTTTCAGTAGGACGACTTCAAGCTTTAAAATACTGCTGAAGTTTAACAGTTGATCATGTTATTTTTAGGGAATTTTGGACACAGCTTTAAAGCAAGTGCTTGTTGTGTATTGTTTGTTGGAATTGTGTTGGATTTTACTGTAAAGAGTTGCATTGGAGTTCCTCTTACAAATGCGGTAAGACGTTCTGAGCGTCTCCAGCATTTTTATTCTTCCTTTACCGTACGTATGTTTTATGCATGAACATATTAATAATAAATGCAGGTCTCCAGGCAGTTAGACCTTGAACAATCGGAACAATCGGCTGAAGTAGGGTCCTCTTACTGGATCGGATCTCATACGCTGAACTTTACTCCAAACCCGTTTCTCATAAAGTCTCGAAGGGGACGATTGGAAACTTCGGAGTCAGAAGTAATCCCAATGTCAGTCGATCCACCTTCAAGCTCTACGACAGAAATTCCGGTTAAGAGGAAAGGAAGAAGGAGGGTCAAAGGGCGTAGGAGGGATGGAAAAAATCGCAAAACTCCAGTAACTATTAGAAGCAGAAGGGTCAGAGGTCCAAAAATCCCAAAAACTGCTGAAAGTGATGAGAAGGACACGGCTCAACAAGAGGTGAAAAATGATGATTCAAAAACTGTCAACGGTGAATCTCTTAATGAAAGCCAGCAAATTGTGAGCCCTCCAGTTACAACTGTACCGGTTATTAGAACAATGCGACCTGGAATTGTTGAAGACGTCCCCATTTCCACGATGGCCTTGGATTACCTAAGTCCACCTAATATGATCACTTCTCAACGACCTTTTGATCCCATCAGTTTGGTCAGCATTACGGTAATCTAACCTTAACTATATGATAACTCCAAATTTTAAAACGGTAATAGGTTGGAACGGTGTTATCACTTGTTATCAGCAGTAAAAAGTTAATTTGTAACTTCATAACATTTCAGACACCCGAACCTATCTTGTTTGACTACAATGACCCGGTCCACAACCAAATACCAGTTGACTTCGCGAAAACGCACCCGGAGAACCTTAATCCGACCTACTTTAGAAATATTATTGTATCTGCAATGATGAAACGTTTATCTAAAGCTGGGTTGGTACGGCACAACTAAGCATTTTTGGGGGAGTAGATATTTTAGTTGTAAATTTTATTTTTATCTCAGTTATATTAACTGATCCTAAAAGTAATTAAGTTTTGGAATTTGGGTTGGGAAAACTCGGAAATAAAGTTAAATATTTCTGTAAAGCAACCTTTGAATCCAATTTAAAATTCACAGTTTGACAAATTGACTTTTGCACACAGTTTAACTGTTTAGGATTATGATTGATAACAATCTGCGCTGCGTGGTAAGTAAGCGATAATTTGTAGCAAGAAATAAGCAGTCTAGAGTACAAATATTGAAGCTCTGATTTGCATTTTCATATTCATAACACACAATTACTTGATACTTACATCTCTTCTACACAAAACGAAGAATTTGACCTTAATTTGCTTTAGACTTTGAACGTTTGAAGGGTCTCTCCCTTCAAGCGTCGGCGATTTAGATAATAAGCATTTAAAAAAGTATGTTTTTACTTATTCAGGACAAATGATCAGATTATCACACGTCGTTAAGCATAGATTATTGGGGGTCTGCTCATTAAGCTCAAGTGGAAACGATGCATTCTGGCCAACTACTGCATAAATGTACTTAATTTGTTACACAAGAATTTAGTTGTGCGTTTCTTTAGTCTTAAAAAACGTCTTGAAGATAGGAGGAAGTGCAGGTTTATGATTTCAGCATGTAGAACAGAAAGGGATCATCACCTAAAGAAGGAAGGGGTTTAGTTCTTCATATTACAGATTGTAATAATAAAAATGGCAAAAAGAATGCTTAACTTTTAACATGAGCTCTTCCGCAGTAATTGTCCTTCATGTAAAATTCTAAATTCATTAAAGAAATGATAAAAATTACAATGAAGAGAGGCAATTTCCACTTCGAAGACGTTTATTGCCCGCTTGATTACCCACCCTGGAAATTATGTACTGACCAAATTACAGGTTATCTAATAGAATAAAAGTTCTACAATAATGAAACGTACGCTGCCTGCTGTTGTATGGATGGATCATGGATGCTTTTACTTTAGGAATGGATCGTTCTGCAAACCTTCAGATTTATTCAAAAGTAGAGTATATCGAAACCCAAACTTTACCAAAACATAAGAATAGTCTTTCTTTTCTAAAAAAAAACAAAAAAAAACTCATCATATCGCTGGCCTGTTTCCTTTTAAAGGATGACATTCAATTCAACATTCATCCGTACATCCGGGCATCCTGTCACACGTTGTCACATTAAATAAAATAAATCCCTGCCTTACTGATATGTAATAATTATGTGAACTAATAATAAAACCAGTTCATCTGAAAACTCTCACAAGTAAAGTGATTTGTAATTAAAGTACTAATAATGCCTGCAAACGGTCACCCCTTGTTCCTTTTGTAGTTTATTGTCTATTATGCAAATAATTGAGGATATAGGAAGGAGTTAAAGACGCCTTGCACTGGTCTTATCTCAAGCAAACAAAGCGTTTAATCAAGCTTTCGATTTCTGCTTTATCAATCGAATCATGGGAACTTTACTGCAAACTGATGAGCTGTTTGACAAAGCAAGGAGGCAGTGGTTCTTAGCTCATATAAACTTTGTTGCTTTATGAATCAACTATTGAACATCAACCGGCCACTTGGTCTATTAGTTTTTAGTAGATAAGTATAGTTGAAAGTATCAATTGTCAAAATTATGTGGATTGGTGCAGAAGCATGGATTTTGAAGGCTGTTATATTAATAGCTGGACTTAAAATCGGTTCTGCAGTTTCAATTCAGCCCGGTGACAGCTTTCAAGGGGGTGGCGTTGACGATAATGCTATCGGATATCAGGTACGTTTGTTTCCTAATGAATTGTGCTTCAAATGAAGTTCATTAATCTAAAAAATGTGCCTGGTATTTTTAACAGACGGATCCAGAGAAGATAATGATGGGAATCCCTCTAATATACCAACAAAATCTTGATCTTGCGACAGAGTACGGCTTGGACCCCAACGACCTGGACATTGCAAACATCAGCAATGATCTTCTGATGTACAAGTTCCTACACTCTAAGAGTGACGATAGGAGTTATGCCAAGTTTTACAGCAAGGTTGAACAACGGAGTCCCCGCAAGGTAATGGCCTATGTTTTGTTTAGGAATTACTAGGGATTTTATTATTAACCTTTAACCTTTAGTACTCTTCATTAATTAATAGAAACGAGGGATAATTTGGAACAAAATAAAGAAAATCAAGAAGAAATTTCAAACCAAGATTCAGAAGGTGATGAAACTGAAGGAAAAAGTTAGAAAAGCGATTAAAGGTGGTTTGTTTTATTCCTTTGATGAATTTCTACATTTTGTAATTGCATGCATTAGAATGCGATTCTGTTCTGTCTTGACCTGAAGTTTACGTATTTTATCCTAGGTCCGAAATCCACGGAAAAACCGAAATACGAGTCTACAGGAGGAAGTTGGGGTTCTAGCGGTCCTACTGCTACTAAAGCCAATTATAATGCGGCTTCTGCACTCAATTCCGGTGGTTATGGTGGAGTTCCGAGTACAAACAATGG